>CAODLS013336821.1:0-10663 GCA_948243855.1 Flueggea neowawraea | reverse complement strand
TTGCTATGTTAGATGCTTCACACCGAGTAGTGGGTTATTGATTTGTATTTGATAATAAGATGGTTAAATTATTTTTAACTATATTTATTTATTCTGTATTTGATAACATGGTTATATTTATTATTATTCGGAAATATTATTTTCAAACTTATTATCTGTTAAAATATTTTAACATGACCAAAAGCCAGTTAATAATAAAAAGTATTTGGGTAGCATGTTTTTGTTCTCCGAGGCTTGTGCGAGATGGGTCGGACTCTCATAGACGGTTCGCCTCGTACGCTGGTTATGGTTCAAAAATAGGTTGTGACATCATGGATGTGAGACATGTACCAGATATTCGGTTACACTTGATCTCTGCAGGTAAACTTGATGATGATGGGTACGCTAACACCTTTTTGTATGGTCATTGGAAATTGACCAAGGGTTCCCTAGTTGTGGCGTGAGGTAAGAAGTCTTCTAACTTATACTAGATGCAAGCTTCAATTAATACTAACCTCAGTAATGTAGTTGAGAGCATTGGTGCTTCAAAGCTATGGCATAGGAGGTTGAGCCATATTAGTGAGAAGGGACTTGACTGTTTAGCAAAGAAGAATTTGCTTTCAGGTTTAAAGGGTGTAAGACTAGAAAAGTATGCTCATTGTTTGTCTAGAAAACAAAGAAGGGTTTTCTTTAAGTATCACCCACCTTCTAGGATGAAGGATGTTCTTGATTTGGTGCACTATGATGTTTGTGGTCCATTAAAAATAAAGTCTTTTAGTGGCGGGCTTTACTTTGTGACATTTATTGATGATCATTCAAGGAAATTTTGGGTTCATGTTTTAAAATCCAAAGCTCAGGTTCTTTATGCTTTTAAAGAATTTCATGCTTCTATTTAAAGAGAAACAGGGAAGAAGATGAAGTGCATCCGAATTGATAATGGTGGTGAATATCATGGACCTTTTGATGCTTGTTGTAGAGAGTAGGGAATTAAGCATCAGATGATACCTCTTAAGACTCTTCAGTTAAATGGCTTGGCAGAGAGGATGAACAGGACTTTGGTGGAGAGAGTCAGATGTGTGCTCTCAGAGGCAAAATTGTCTAAATCTTATTAGGATGAGGCTCTATACACTGTTGCACATGTTATTAATCTAACCCCTATTTTTTCTTTGCAGGATAATGTTCTTGACATGGTGTGGTATGGTAGAGAATTTACCTATAATCACCTGTGAGTTTTTGGCTACAAATCCTTTGTACATGTGCCTAAGGATGAAAGGTATAAGCTTGATGCTAAGAAAAGATAGCATATTTTCCTTAGTTATGGCCAAGATGAGTTTGGGTATCAGTGTTATGATCCAGTTGGGAAGAAACTTGTTAGAAGTCTTGATGTGGTGTTTATTAAAGATCAAGTCATTGAAGACATTAATAAGGCAGAGAAGTTAGAGTCACAGACTAATGGTGGCTTGATTGATTTGGATCATATTTCGATAGGTGAGCCTAATGTAGTGGATGTTGAGAATCTAGATGTTGTGTAGGGTGAAGCTCAGGATGAGGGTGTTGTAGAAGCAGATGCTCCAGTCGAGCAACCTGAAAATGCACTTAGGCAGTCTACCAGAGACTGTAGGCCTTCTACTCGGTATTCAGCTACTGATTATATACTCCTGACATATGGAGATGAACTTGAATGTTATCAGGAGGCATTCAACTGGATTTTGAGATATCTCCGAGGCACTTCTAGTTTGAAACTTTGCTTTGGGAGTGGAAAGCCTATTGTTGTTAGCTATAATGATTTTGATTGTGTTGGAGATGTAGAATCGAGAAAATCTACTTCTGAGTATTTGATTACTTTTGCAGGGGGAGCTGTGGTATGGCAGTCAAGACTGCAAAAATGTGTTGCATTATCCACTACTAATGGCGAATTTATTGTTTCTACAGAAGCTAGCAAAGAGTTGCTTTGGATGAAGAAGTTCATTACTGAGCTTGGCTTCACTCAAAAAAGGCATGTGTTGTTTTGTGATAGTCAGAGTGTTATTCACCCTAATAAAAATCCTAATTTTCACGGCCGTTCAAAGCATATTAATATGAGATATCATTGGATTCGTGATGTTTTGGATTCTAAGCAGTTTGAGCTTGAAAGATCCATACTGATGATAATGGTTCTGATATGTGTACTAAGGCACTACCTAAATTGAAGTTTGAAGCATTTCGTTTAGTTTTCAGTTTGGCAAACTTCTCCATAGTTGGGAGAGGGAGAATTGTTAGGCTATTGGGTCCCTTCCTATGTGGAGAAAGCCCATTTTGTGGTAAACCCATTAGGGTTTATGGTTTTGTTTCAACAGCCACAAGAGAGAGAATGTGAGTCTCATTTGTGTAGCCACCAAAAGAAAACACTTGAGAGAATTTTCTGCTCTAAGTATCCAAATCGTCCAACCTATTCCAGTTGCCTTTTAAATGCTTGTTTGTGGTCTGATCATAGTGATTTGTGGAGGGCATCATCATCTCTGTGTTTTCTTGAAAGTGAACGGTGAAGAGTGAATTTGTATGGTTGGTTTGTGAGTTATTGGATCGAGAACATAAGCTGTCTAAGTTTGGTTTCAGTAGTGACGAGTCTGATTGTTTTCCTCATTTGGAAGGGTTTTCGTGATCTGATTGAGATGATTTTTGGTCAGTAGGTGAAGGACATTTGTAAGTTTATTATGGTTAGAGAATATTGGCTTTTGAGGTCAAGAAGGCCATTTTTTGTTGGAAGAACCGAAGCCCTTTGTTTGTTCTCTTTACCCTTAACTGCTTAATCTTGTTTGTTAGTGTTGTGGCTGTATTTATTGGTGTTTGTAGCATTTTTTAGCTTGTTTTATTGCTGTAGACATTGTTGAATTATAGTGGAGCCTTTTATTTGGATCGGAGAGAGGTCGCGTGGTTTTTATCCTTCGATTTGAAGGAGTTTTTCACGTTAAAAATTGTTTCGTGTTCTGTGTGTGTTTGTGATTTATTTTTGTACTTGCTTGGACTAGTCTATATTGTGTTTCTCTTATTCAATCAATTTGGGAAATGATTTCTTAGGATTTCCACTTGTCTTGTCAAACTCTTTCCCCAATAGTTATAATGATATATCACATTTATGATTATTTAATAAATAATAATTTATTCATATAATTCACAAAATTGGTCAAAATATTTATAAAAATAACAATCACGTGCAACACACGTACCCACAAATCTAGTATTTATATGTTTCAAAAATTTTGATAATACATTTGGTTAGATAAAGAGAGAGAGAAATGGAGAGTGTGAGTCTACAGTTGCGACGGTGGTCTCAATGGCGATGGTGACAGAATTTTCAGTGGCAACGGTGGTTGATGATGTGAAGGAGAGAAAGAGGTGAAGAGAGAAATCTATAAAGTGAGAGAGGGCGTTTTTTTCCCTCTTAATCAAAGATGAAGGAAGGGGTGAGTTGGGTGTTGATTTTGGATCTGGGTTTTTGGCTTTACGTTTTAGATGGTATGGTTTTGAAGTGATTTAAAAAGCTTTCAATTAAGTCAACTCCTCAGCATGCCACGTTAGTAACATTTCCATGTCATCAGTCCACCATGACATTTAATGGCTTATTTAGGCGAAAAATTGACGGTACGCTAAACTTGAAGCAAGGTTCAAAGTTCAGAATTTTTTCTGTCATTTTTTAAAGTACATGCCAATTTTGATAAAAACCTGAAAGTTTGGATTATTTTGATTTATGAACTATATATGTGTTGTTTATTTTTATGTTGATTTTTCAGCACCTCAACGAACATATTTACAAATTTGACTCTTATTAGGCAATTAGTTTTTTTGAAAGAAAAATGTATCAAATATAGGACATAACTTGGAAGGGAAAGACGCTAGAATAGAGCTCACCTTATCGATGTCCATATGAGATGCAATGGCAAAACGGCAGTTGGTCCAAATCCAGTTATAACATTGATCAATCCATCAGGAACTCCTGCCTGGTCAACATAAAAAAATGATTCGAAAGCAAGAATGTCAAAAACAATATGATTAATTAGTGTTTAATTTATTGATTTGAGCCTGAACTATAATGCTCTTTAATTTTGTGCAAAGAACATAACAATACAACATACGAAAACTTTTAAGATCAAAACCAGAAATCCAAAATAATAATAAAAATTAAAGAAATCATGTCGGCTTGTGATTACCAGCTTAGCAAGATAAGCATAAAAGAGAGCAGAAAGAGGTGTTTGTTCAGCTGGCTTGATGACTATGGTGCAACCAGTAGCTAAAGCTGGTGCAACCTTTGTGAAAAAACTGAAAGTAGGGAAGTTCGATGGAATTATCAGCCCTACCACGCCAATTGGTTCAAGCAAGGTATAGCCTTGAAGCTCACTTGACATTTTCAATACATTTCCATGAATTTTATCAGCTGCACCACCATAGTAACGCAAAAGGTTAGCTGAACCTGGAATCTCCATAGCTTTGCAATGGATAAACACCTTCCCAGCATCAACAGTATCCCATGCTGCTAATTCTTCTAAGTTTTCGTCTATTAAGTCTGCAAATTTCATCATCATCCTTCCTCTTGCCTGAAAAAAAAAATTATTGAAGTAATAATTAAATAAATAAAATAATAGACCAATCTAAACTTCACAACTTAAATTTAGTTATGTCATATATCTAAATTTTTCACCAAAAACTTAAATTAAATGATGATGTGTCACTGATATTTGACAACATTTGACCTTTATTAGGCAATTGAGTAGTGACTCATCATCTCATGACAGAACAGAAAAAAATCGATAATTCTGTCTACAAAAAAATAATGTAATAGCTTAGAATTTGTGATGCCATTTATTAGTCTTTAAAGATGCGAATTTGTAGATGGATTGTGATCCCCTGTGTCTATATTAGGATGTCTGCCTGCTTCATGAGGTTTTCACACCTTGATTTTCTTGGCAAGGAACAAGAGATGGAACACCAAAAAGTAACAATAACTGCAAATTGGGTTGATTGAAAAGGTTTTGTTTCAAAATCCTTAGAGACGCAATGTAAATTACAAATATATATTTTGGTGGGCTTAATAACTTTTCTTTTTTTGCAATTATAGCTAGACCTTTAAAAAATAACACAAAACAATTGATTTTTTGAATTCATGAAACAAAATAAATGGTTCCGTTTAAAAAAACTACAAATGATGATGTGGCAAAATATATGTTATTTTATTATAAATATATATTCTTTGTGATTTTTTGCTTTCGTGGGACAAGTAATAAATTCCGTTATAGTAGCAGAACACTTATAGTAGAAAGGGAAATTGTAATTGGACTTCAAACTTATTGTTTTATTTGATTATAAATTGTTTTTATAGCGTTAGCTACTAAACAATAAATATTTTGTTTAAGTGTATTCTTAGTATATCAAGTGTACATATTTACTGTTTAACAACTTGTTGTTTTTATTTTTTTCCTTTGGAAGCGATTGTGGTATTTGTACAATCATGGAAGAAAAAAATAAATTGAGAATATTGGTAGCGAGTTGGAAGCAACTGGTGCAGCTTTGTGGGAGAGTTAACTTTTGTTAGACAATTTTTATTTTTTTTCTTCTAATTTCAATTTTAAGTATTAAATGCTTTTGTGAATGGTATTTTAATAGTCCTCCGTTTAAAGTATTTTAAAAAATAATATTACATCTATTTTAAGATTTTCGAAAGAAAATATAGGCTATGTTTCGTTTAAAAAATATTTTTTGTTTTTTATTTTCTATTTTGTTTCTATTTCTTAAAAAATGGAAGCATTTAAAAAATATTTTTGCTAATCATATTTTTTTAAAACAAATTTTTTTATTTTTTTAATCTATATTTTCTAGTCTTCTAGAAAACAATGAAAAAAATTTATCAACTAAACAACTCCGTAACTTTTCAGTCTCAGTGTAGATATCTGTTTACTATCAATTGAATATTTGAATGCAATTTTAATATATCATTTTAATTTTTAAAATTTAATTTTCTTTTTTGTTATTATTTATAGACATTAGAATTTTTCTCCTGTAGATAGCTGTCTTTTGTTTAGATTCAATCTTTGTGTTGATTTATTTGATTTTTACAGATTATTAGGTTATAACATGAGTGTCTTAGCTGTGTGTTTGTTCATTTTATTCTTTTATTTGTTTATTTTTTAATTATTGATTTTGTTTGCTCTGCTTCAAGTTAGTTTCATTGACAATTAATCGTTTATAACTATAATTTTAGTTAGCACGAACAAATCATTAGAACATATTATATGGTGTTGACTTTGAGTTTGCTGATCCGATGAAGACTATGAAAGCCGCCGGAGAATATGCTTGCAATTGTATAATATATTGCTTTCTTTTTGCGTTAATTGTGATCACCGTTGCATCATATTTACATCAATTATATATATGTATATATATTACTTTCTTGCCCTTAACTAATTTCTAATATATTATATGTATAAACAATATTAATTTTTTTTCGATATTGGCTCGTATATTGTTAGACTCCAAGTGGATTTAGTTTTAGCTTCATCATTGCCCTCAAGTATCGCTAGAGACGTGGGTGTGGTCTTTTCATCACTAAGACAATCACAAGTTAGCAGACAAGAAATATTGTTTAAGGCTACTTGTAACTCACGGTCCATGAAGTTGTCCCGCAGGATGCTTGCTAAGCGTTTTTATTGTTATTTTATTAAAGTTCTCAGTTCCTAACCCCTCAGCTTTTTCATCCGTAACTCAAGAGTTACTTTAAGAGTCTCGCGGGACGCCTACTCAGTTTTTCACTAAACACAATTTTATTTTAATCCTGTTAGAGTAAATCTGACCGTTGGATCAAAACGATCCAATAGTCAGATTTTATTTTTTTTAAAAAAAAATTGATTTGTCAGGCGCGGGAGGACGGACTACCAAACAGGGATGCAGTAATGCATCACAGTCTGGGGGGCTAGGAATGGTAGCCTCGTTCTTAGCCCCGTTGTGGACAGCCTAAGAGAAAAGAAAAGAAAAAATAGCATTTTGTTTTCTAATAGGCAATATACTATCCTACCAAATGACACATGAAAAGGAAAGTCACCAGTTCATAATCCCTCAGTTTTTTCATCCGTAACTCAGAAGCTACTTTAAGAGTCCCGCGTGACGCCTACTCAGTTTTTCACTAAACAAAATTTTATTTTAATCCTGTTAGAGTAAATCTGACCATTGGATCAAAACGATCCAACGGTCAGATTTTGATTTTTTTAAAAAAAATTGATTTGTCAGGCACGGGGTCAGTGAGCCCCGCACCTGACAATGTAGTGCGGGAGGACGAACTACCAGACCAGGATGCTGTAACGCGTCCCGGTCTGAGGGGCTAGGAACGGTAGCCTCGTTCCTAGCCCCGTTGTGGACAACCTAAGAGAAAAGAAAAGAAAAAATAGCATTTTGTTTTCTAATAGGCAATATACTATCCTACCAAATGACACATGAAAAGGAAAGTCACACCATAAACTAATGTTCGTGTAATTAATCTCGACAAAAAAAAAACAATGTTAGTGACGAGCCAATATGTTGGTTAAATGGTAAATAGTAGAAGTTTTATATTAATATATTAAATAGATTATATAGAAAAAAAAATGATGAGTCATTTTTAAATTACAATATGTTCGCTTTTTAATATATTTTTCTCAATATGTCATTAATTAACACTACTTATATTAAAAAAAATAAACTATTTGATTCTTATTAGATAGTGTATTTTCTTTTGTTAATTGATATCCCAACATATATATATATTACCATCTAACAAAACTAAATTATAAATATTATATTTAACCCGACCATGTACATAAATCAAACCTTTTCTAATCAATACATGGCCAAGATGTTATGTTATATATAGGTATATTGTCAATAGCATATTCAGTGGTTAATAACAAAAATAAATAAAATCAATGAAGGGTAGAGATAATAATAAGTATCAGAATCGAAATATGATGAATATGTGTTGTATTTTTATAGTATTTCTGAAATGAAAGAGTGAGAAGAGAGAAGATAGAGAAAGAAGACATACAAAGCCGGACATGCGAGGCCAGGGGCGGGGCCATGATCAAAGGCATGGCGAGCAGCCTTGACAGCAACATCAACGTCTTCCTTATCTCCCTCTGCGATTCTTGCTATTACCTCTCCATTTCTTCGGTCCTTTGTCTCCAAAGTTTTTCCTGTCCATGTACAAACTTTATTTGCCAAAGTTGGTGTGGTACAATTTTTTTATTAAAAAAATGCCACTACGCCTGCGCTTGTAGCCACAGTTCACGAACCGGCGATGGCTTTCCGGTTTGGGATGGTTCCGGTTCAATTCTGAATTTGACCGGGTTTGACCTATTAAACCGCCACCCACTTTTTTTAATCAATTTTTATCTCGTTCTTGATAAATATATTATTTTCTAAATATTAATTACATTTCTTTTTAATATGGAGATAATTTTTACAACTGTAAAAATAAAGATGCATTTGGTGTACAATTTTTTTATAATTACAACAATAATTAGAAGTGAATTAATACAAGTGTAAGTAAATTAAGTAAAGTAATTATACTAAAAATAAATAAATTTGAAGCAAAAATTTCACAAAATGAATATTTTTGTATTTGGTAAAAACAAGATCTAGAAAATAATTGAGAGAAATATGAAATTATCAATAAATAATAGCAATTTGAGAGTGATAAGACTGTTGAGAAATTGAGAGATAGTAGAAGAGATTGAGAGAGGATTGGTGTGGAGATTTG
The DNA here is from genome assembly GCA_948243855.1 of Flueggea neowawraea. Taxonomy (NCBI): domain Eukaryota; kingdom Viridiplantae; phylum Streptophyta; class Magnoliopsida; order Malpighiales; family Phyllanthaceae; genus Flueggea; species Flueggea neowawraea. Next base: position 1,926 of record CAODLS013336821.1, on the reverse strand, counting down.
TGATGAATGTTGAGGTATTTATAGAAGAAAAAAAAATTAAGAAAAAAAAGGAAAAGAGTCGTTTGACAACTGTCAAAACTGGAGGCTCTGACCGTTGGAACTGCCAGTTTTGACCATTGGAACTGTCGATTCCGAACCGGCAGTTCCACTGGTTTTGGCCAAACCAACCCAAAACTAACGAACTAGACCGTGAACCGCCGATTTTTACTGTACAGTTCACGGTTCCGGTCCGATTTTGAACGGGTTTGATCGGTCCGATTCCGGTCCGGTTTGCTGATTTTGGGTTGGTTTCGCCATGTCTAATAGGTATACTAATGCAATTGGGTTTCATTATTACCATGATTAGTTCTGTAAACTAGCGGAAAATCCAAATCAATGGCTCGCTGGCGATCGGTCGATTATTGGCGGCGGTTTGACAGAGGATGAAAGTATGGAGAGAAGGGTAGAGGATGAGAGGTTGAATAAATGGTTTGCTTTCAGTTATCAGGACAAATTTCAATTTACTTCCTTAATATATACTTCCTCCGTCTCATAAAGATAAACCACATTTTTCATTTATATATTTTTGTTGTACGTTTTAGTCAAAACGACGTAACTTTGATTTTGAAGTTGTTCTGATATATAGGCACAACGACAAATAGCACTATATGTGCATTCCATTAAGTTTATATTAGCATTTAATAGACTAATCAACAAATATATGACTAAGGCCACAACGACTGATATATAAGATTGAAAGCATGGAAGTTTTTCAGCAATTTTTTTTAAAAAAGTTTTGAACAAAGTAATCGAAGTTCAGTAGTTTGAAATTAAAAAATTCGTTTAACTGCATAGAGAAACCCCATTTTCGAACCTTTATTTTTGGGAGAGTTGATGGGTTCAAAGATGTCGTTGGCTAACTTCCTCTAGACAAATTACACAAGAATAAAAGGAGAGAGAGGAGAAAAATTGGGGCCAGCAGTCTAATTAAGACGACCAAATTTGTATTTTTCATGAAGACTTTAATTGGTTACATTTTCTTTCCAGGAGTGTGTATGATAAATATGATGCGGTTGTATACAAAATTAATGTGTGTGAGAGAGATCTAAAGAGAAAAAAAAAACAATTATGAAACTAATTGAACAAAAAGAATCAAGTTGGTGTTGTTTTCACTTGCCTTCACCCAAAGAACTTTATATCTGCTAAAAATCCCCCCAATTGTTTACACTATTTAATTTCACCATGATAAGGAATCACTATAGCCTAGCTAGACATATAGAAAAAATAAAAAATATTATTCCCATCTTCTTGTTTATGGGAACATTCCCCCTATCACCTATATATATCATTTTTCTCTCAACCCTAGCAAATTAATAAGTGTATCAATGCACATAATGCGTGAAGCTTATGAGAGTATTTTTGTTATTTTGCTAGAGTTAAGTTGGATTGACTCCTTTCTATATGTGATTTTCTTTGATTTTTCCTTCTTGCAATCATCGGTCCAAAGTAGAGGAAAAATCACCCTCATTTGCTGATCTAACTCGACTAAATGCATTCCCTTCATTACCAACATTATATTCTTCATGATCTCCTTCTTTTAATTGCACAATTTTCTCAACAACTTCCTTAATATCCAATCTTCTCTCCACATCTTCTTCACAACAACTCAACCCTATTTTCAACAAGTTTATCATTTCACCTTTACTATTTTTCGTCCCCGGCATTTCTTTATCAAACACTTCACTAGTCCTCTTTTCTTTAACCATGGAATTAACCCATGTTGCCAAATCCGCATCACAATCATATCCTGGTGTTAGATAATTCTCCGGGAACTTTCCGGTAAGTATTTCCAAGATTAGTATTCCAAAGCTCCATATATCGGTCTTGTTCGTTGACCGACCATGTTGTGCGTATTCTGGAGACTTGTAAGCGATCATAAGCATATGT
>CAODLS013336543.1:0-13363 GCA_948243855.1 Flueggea neowawraea | reverse complement strand
ATAAATGAATCGATCGTGATCCTTTTAGTAACCCCACAAGTCAAGGATGAACCTGCAAGTATGTTAGAGGTTCACTTATCCCAGTAAAATTAATATGGATTAAAGCAATGGTAGTGTAAATGACATTTGAGAGATTAAACCGTGCTTAGGTACTGGTTAATTTACCCAAAGGGATAATACCCATTGGAGATAAGTGGATACATGAGCGATAGATCGAGAAAGACATCGATAAATAGTGTAAAAGGGGATTTAGTCAACGAGATTGGAAAGTCTAACGTGTTGAGAGATTTATCTCTACCAAATAGACTTTACCATTTGTGCTAGTTTATATCTCGACCTATATCAATGAATGTAGAGACTCATTTTCTTAATAGAGAATCTGGGGTAGAAACTTATAAAGTTTAACCTAATGGTTTTATTGCCCAATTCTCAATAGAGAATTTAGAAATGAAATCTATGGGGTTTGAACCAATGGTTTCATTGTCCAAGGTATGACCTTAGACTTTTTGGAGAGAATGATATCTTCGTATAAGTTATGATAATACCATGTTTTTCAAGGTGAATTTTGTCATTCTAAATTGTGTGGATATCACACTTGTAGCTAAAAATGGTCTAGCGTACTTGAATGACACTAATGATTGGTCGTGGTCCAACTTTGAAATATATGATATAGGTTGACCTTTGAGTCGAGCTCCAAGAGATCGTTTCAGTGGATTATTGTTCCTCTTCAAGTGAGATGGATCAACAAAGAACTTAAATGATTTAAGATGCAGAAATGCATAACCTATAGATATTCTGTGACTAAGAGCAAGTCTCTTAGCAAAGGCATGTGTCCACGAACTATATAAAAAGAAGAATGCGTAAGGAACGTTCTTCATACGAATGTCATGTGAATGTCTTTTGTAAGATAGAGTACATGTATTGATTACAAGATTATGCCTTGTATTAAATGTCTAGGTGTGTGAAAGGTCTAAAGTTTGCTAAGTTATCAAGTTAGCTAGCAAACATAAATTCAACACATAAAGAGGGTGTTGGAAAGCAGTGAATGAGATACTTGAATGCTTTAGAGGCACTGCAAGACATTGTGTCATTGTGAGGGTTTACGATAAAATGAGACACAATTACAACTCCATGTAATGATATGGACTATAGGGCAGTCCATGTTTGGTTATGTGTTCTTACCTGGCTGAAAGGCACTCCACGTAATAGTGAAGAACACATATAAGTGTGGCAAAAGAAGCTGAGACTATAGCTTCGTAATCTACAGTGCAATAAGAAGGTTGACTATTCAGTGGAAAGATCCACTTAGTACTAACCACCTAAAGAACCTATGACAGTCTTTAGTGACAGTCAACCTCGATTGCTTATGTCTAAGCAAGTCGAGACCAAGTATCATTTAGTAAAAGAATTGGTTGCACAATGAAAAGTGAATTTGAGTACAATTTGTTGAACCAATGGTGGTTCACATTTAGATCCTCTTGTATTTTGATGATGAACAAAAATTGGTAATTAAGACAACAAAGTACAATGTTCAATAAGATGACCAAAGCATGCAATTGTTGGAATAAAATAAGTGTTACTTGAGTAATATTGATACTCACTCTAGTAAAACAAGTTCCAGAGGCATGACAAAGTGAAACTTTCACTCGAGCAACCTAGAAGTCACTCGAGCAACCTAGAAGTCACTCGAGCAAGCAGAAAACCCAAAAACATCATTGGAGGAGTACTTACTCGAGTAATCAATAAAGTTACTCGAGTAATCGAATAATCAAGTACGAATCAAGTCAAAAATCACGCTAACTCAAGTAGAAAATATTCTTACTTGAGTAAGTCATAAATGGCAAGAAATCAAGCATCAAATGCACTCAAACGACTAGATTATCAACTCCAACGGTCATATGGGCAAGAAACGCTATAAATACATGAAGAAAAGGCACAAAAAGTATGGATAATCATGCACTTTCAAGTCTCAAATATTTAGATCAATCCATCAACCCCAAAACACCAAAACAAAGCTAGAGAGCATATTGCAAGCTTCAAGTTCATTCTTATTTCTAGCATAGAGCTTCTACTTGTGTTTATTCATAAACACTTTGGGTATGAGAAATGTTTGTTGTGAACCTTAGAAAATAACATTGTAAGGGCTTTAAAGGTGTAAGTCTTGAGAGAAATCAACCTTGGTTTATTCTTGAATCGAAATCAAGTATTGTAAGAGTTTTCACTTGGCTTGAAAGTGAAGGTGGCTTTGGAGGCGTTGAGCGGTGAATCAACCTCTTTGTAAGGCTTTGTTGGATTGAGCCAGAATCAATCATCATTATAGTGAAAAGCCTAAGTGAGACTTAAGTAGTGGACATATGCAATATTCGTTGAACCACTATAAATCATTGTGTTCATTTTTCCTCTTCTCAACTCTCACAACTCCACTAAGGCAAGACCGAAAATTCTCCAACACAAGTTTCACAATAAGAAGTGAACTTGGAAATATAATTTCATGCGAGACGTGATCATAAGATCCATTAATGAAAGTATATAAGGAATAAGTTCTTTAAGACTCACATGACATATGAAATGTATAATCCCTTAAAACATGATCTTTAATAAGATCATTGTGGGCAATACACGGACACAAATGTTGAAAGTTGACATTTGTTATAGCGTTAAATGTGAAAGCATGCTGGACAGAAAAGTAACCCACTCACATAGGTGTTTACCTTAGTTTTCCTAGTCCATTAAGGAAGAACTAAGATTGGGCTAATTTTGAACGTAAAGAAAAAGAGAGAGCACCTTCATAATCAAGATGTTGTCTTGTATTTTATAATGGTGAATCCATTGTAAATAGGTAAGAAAAATCGTATAAAAAGAGGCATATGCAATAGAAAAAATTCCTATGCCGATCATGAAATGACCAGATGCTAAAATAGAGTGACTTTTAGCATATCCTGTCTTAAAACCAGAAGTAATCCTGTCAGTGTGGATTAAGGTTAGATGGAAAAATGCATCGTAACCGAAACTTTTGTGTGGTGTTTATAATGTTGTATAAATATGCGCTCCTCCAAGAGAAGGAAAGAACACTACAACACATGATTATACCATGTGTGTTATATACACGACCATAGGGATGAAAAAGATTGATAAATGATCTCACTTTTCCTAGTGTGAGACCATGCCGTGAACATGTGGTTCTCGGTACTACTTACCCTTAGAACCCTTAACACATTCAAAACATGTAGTTAAGTTTGTCTACTCTTAATTGTCGTTAATGGACATGATTGATTCAACCAAGCGTGTCAAGCTGGGAAAGTAAACTTAGCTATGTGGATTATTTGGTGTAAGAGAAAAAGTTTGTTTATAGACGCATTCGCACTAGTCTCAAAAGTTGCTTAGTCGACTCTCATGTAGCGTGACACATGATATGTGAACTATGAGTAAAGCTTTTGTGAGATCGAATAGTTCGAAAGCAGCAATTGTGTGGTTACAAACTAGGGAAAGACATACGTTCCAACAGTCTGTGTTGTTATTGCATACATTTTGATAGATTGGAGTTGTTCTGCAAGAGACACCTTCTAGCAGGATTGCGTTAAAAGCTGTTATATAACCCTAACAGGTGTATAGCAAATACTCTATCATCGTATGTTAGTCGCTCTGTCTATTTGTCTGTATGACATGAGATCTTCATCATGATTGGAATTAGTTTCATCATGATACATGACGAGTTAATGTATTGTCATGTGCGAGTGAGAGATGTTGGAAAAAGTGGTCCTCCCATAACGGGTGAACCGAACTTGGTCAGTCGAGGTGTTAACCAAGATCGTGGACCGAGACAAATTGGAAAGCCTAATTGAGGAGAAGCAAACTCGGTTAGTCAATGTGTGAATCGGGATGACGAATCGAGACAAATTGGTAAGCCCAATTGAGTTAGGAATGAAAATGGGCCCGTAAGGCCCACGAGCCCATTTGGAAGGCTATATAAGGAGCCTTACTCCTTTCCATTCATTCGAACTTCAACACACCTCTAAAGAGAGGGAGGGAGAGATCTCTCCACCGGGAGAGAGTGAGGTTCAGTCTCCAGTCCCGAGTCCTGCACAGATCGCGTGTGACATCTAGACTGCGAAACAGCCGAGCATTCCCGTTGACATTTCAACCGTGGTTTGCTCGCAAGACCAACATAAAACTGGTCCCACTCTACTGCTAGCTTCCGCTGGAATCGAGGTTAGTAAGTTAAACATATTTATTATACTGTTTATTAGTTAAACCAGTATAGGATTTCTTCATACTAGCTACCTAATTGTTGGTCTACAATACAATAAAATCATTTCTGAGTAGCATTCTCTATACAGACAGGCTTGAACCCATATATGAGAAATCATTAATGATTAAATCTTAATTTAAAATATTATTGAAATATCTGTTTTTTGACACTGCCATGGTTGTGGAATGATTGAAGTTCAATTCCAGCTTAAGTAGTCCAGACAGATGCTTGCTTTCTACCTCGCAAACTGATAAGGCCAATCTTCGTTGGCATGCCAAAAGGAAAGCATCTTCCAAATCATACGTTTGTATAGTAACTTGCTAACCAAGTAAAGCTTATTAGAGTTCTTAAGCTATATTTTAGGGTAAAATCCTCTGTTGTCCCTGAGGTATAATCCAATTTTCACTACGGTCTCTGAGTTTTGGAAAAATTCATTTGCACTCCCTAAGATATTTGAAAAGCTCATTTATCGTCTCTGAAAAAACTCATCTGGTATCTCTAAAAAAGCTCATCTGCGGTCCTTGAAAAACTCCTATGCGGTCTCTGTTAAGGATCGCAGATGAACTTTTTCAAAAATCAGAGACTGAAAAGGAGATTACAATATACCTCAAGGACGACAAAAGATTTTACCCTATATTCTACAATATATTCCATATTTTATCTCTAAAACGAGGTATTAGTCTCTCTGTTTATTTGTTATGTAGTCTATACAAAGGCTACAAATCTGCTATCTATTTTTATTTAATTTACAAAAAAAAATCCCAATAACTTCTCATTCTTCATAATTAAATTACATTCGTACCATATTATATTTAAAGTAATCATAAAATATTTCGTAGTTATAGTTCAAGTGATTGGACGTGTATATCATCAACCTTGAAATTAAAGTTCGATTCTTCCTATAACTAAAAGATTATGTTAATAATTTAGTTGTTTATCTTGTTTGCACTGATCGCAATCGCATGCATGGTTAATTGTACAATCATGAATTCGGATAATACAAAATTACGATATGGACCATTGATGGTAATTGAGTGTCTAAACGGTTCTTTTTTCCTTTTATGAAATTGACTTTTTTTATAAAAAAAAACAGACTAATTAAGTTTTAGTTAACATTATAATTATATTTTTTAAAGTTCATTTATATTGAACTATAGTTTGATTTGTAACCCATATATGACCAAATTAAATTTGTAAGCATCAATATGATAAATGGAGTTAACATAAACAATGGAAGCTTGTTAAGTAAAAGCAAATTAAGGAATAATTTCATGAAAAGAAAAGATGGGAAGGTTGAGTAGTCGACATAAAGAAGGTGCTATGACTTATAATTGTGACATGACTCCCCACTCCCACCATCCAAATAAAATATCATGATATGATTTGAGTGCCAAACCATAAATAAATTTGAGCCATTCAAATTATCATACATTCTTTATCGAATTGCATTAGTTTGTTTTTTATAAAATATTTTCAAGTCGGGTGAAATTTTGTATGAGCAACAAAATTTTCTCTATTGAGTTTGGACAGTTTTCTCGTTTATACTAAGATTTGAACTCGAAATCTATAAGCTTAGGAATTATTACAACTGCATGCTTTAATTGAATGAATTATGCTGTTCATTTCATTTCACATAATTCTACATAGATGATGATCATTCAAATTAAAAATTCAAAATAGTTCTTCGGTTTTAAGTAAATTACATTATACTTATTTGGTTGCGTGTATTCTCTTCCTATATAGGCATGGTCCCTTCCAAGAGAGGTGTACAGTTTATATCACTCATTAGTGGCCAGTTTAGTATAGTAACCATGACAAATGAACAACACAATCATATACAGCGACTAAACCACAATTTGACAAATCTTTTCCTAGCTATTAACATTCAATCTATTAGGAAAAGTAAACTACTCTTTAATCAATATAACCTTCACTATTACCATTGACTTCGTCAATTCTTATTTTTGTCACTTTTTCATTGATTAATTATTCACTGATCACTAAGTCTATATATATTGAATTTTTGTTTTTATTTTTCAAAAAATCTCCTATTTAAATTTTCTGATATTCTATAAAAATCTATTTTTTTAATGGTTATGGTAGCCTTGAACATATATAATATGCATGCAAAGAGTAAGAGTTTGAATCATAAAAAAGAACACCGTCAATATTTTAATCCCTAAAACTAAAACAAACATTGGTACTATAATTTTCAAAGTTGAAGGGGTTGTTTGCTTATATATAATGTATGAAAAATTATTGTCTACTCTTAATACAAGTCCTGATATATACACTAAATAAATTAATAAGTGATCTGTAGATTAATAGTTTGACAAAAAAAATCCATTTCAAAACCTACTAATCCACTTGTTATATGTGGGGACATAGTCCAAAAGTAGGCATGATGTACTTATTAGATTGGAAAAACTACGTGTGTATTTATTGTCGTATTAATAGTGTAGTCTCATTTAAAAGTGTCATATTATAATTAAATGAACATTGTGGAAAAAACAAGATAATGAGTATGGAGTCTAAGGCTTCGTTTGGTATGTTTATAAAATTTCTCGAGAAGTTAATTATCGGTGAATTAAGTTACTTGGGAAGTTAGTTATTTGAGAAGTCTAAAATCTATGTGTTTGGTACAAAAATATACTTCCTGATAAGTGTGATTAAAATGTGATTTTTTATTAGTTCAAGATTATAATACCCTTGAAAAAAATACAATAACATTATAATTAAATTGAAAAATTAATATAGTTGTAGAAGATTTTGATAATTTTTTTCATAATGGTGATGATAAATAATATGAGATTTTGTATTTAAATTTTTACCAAACCTAATTTATTATTTAAATAATTTTTTTTTTCATAGAGTTAAGTTGGTATTGATCAATAATCAGTCATAAATCAATGATAATGCAAATTGTAAACAGTACAATTAATTACATGAATCAATGTGTTCTAGCCATATTCCATTTTTGCGTGATTGTAAATAGTTAAAAACATGGGAGGGAGAGGGGGTGGAAGAGTCATTTTATGACTCGGTACGAAAAAAACACAGTCCTCCTGTGTTTTTTTTGTCCTGTACGGATGAGAAGTCTGTTGCAGAGGACCTCAGGAACTTCATCAAATAATGCAAACCAACCAAGCCTAGTTAACTATCGTCCCCAGACATTTCTTCCCCTCTAAATTTGTCCATACCAAACAAAGCCTAAGATGTGAATATATTTATGCTACAATTGGTTGATTAGTCAGTTGTAATGGGACTTGTGGTGGTGGATGTCTGCCACTAATTAACTGGTAGTGGCAATTGTGTAGACTTTCTGTTTCTGATAGCAATTTGTCAGTTTTTTTGTATCCATATATATATATATGTGACAATCCAACATCAGTTTCCATGATAATTCAGTCAGAATATTAGATAACTAGTTTAATCTTAAATGTAATTATTATAGTTAAATATGCCGAATATTCTTTTACATTTAAAATTCAGGCGTTTTCAAATCTGTAATTTTTTTAATGGAATTTAGTGCTACTTATTTTCAAAATGGACTTACCTTCATTTATTTATAAATAAAACCATAAAACATTAATATCAAAGTGGATCTCACTTTTTCAAATAAATAGTTTGAACATGAAACCTTATATAAAAAAAGCATGAAAATTGTGACAAACATCGCTTATTTAGTGCCACTTTATCATTTGATAGTATTTTTAGAGGAAAATTGAACTAACATGCATCATAACTGCAACAAATCATAAAGTTAATATTTTTTATATTAGTTTTGAAAAATCGAGTTACAAGTACAAAAAATAAAAAAAAATGTGTCAACAATTATAATAAAGCCTTTATCTTGTTAATTAACCTACCATTAGGGGTGGAAATGAGTCGAACCATTCTCGAGCGGCTTGAAACTCGACTCTATAAAAACTCATCCACGACTCAGCTTGATAATAAATGAGCCGAGTTTGAACAAAATTAAAACAAGTCAAATTTGAACACCAAAAAACTCGACTCGAAAACTCGTGAACAAACTCATTTATAGGCTCGTCTATATATATACACATGCGTGTATATATGTGTGTGTGTGTTAAATTAAATTAAGAAAACTATGTTTATATTTGGAATAATATTTAATATTCGGGCCACATCAACAAAAGTTTAAACTTACACTAATTGACCGTGTCTATAAAAGTCTAAGTATGCTCGCATAAGATGATCTAATATTAGATTGAACTTGTGAAACAAATTGAAACTTCTAATAGTTTTTGGTTCAATTACGTGCTTAACATGATTTTATTGAACTAACCTAAATTTGATTATATTATTTTTAGAATTGTTTCCAAAGCTAAACTAGCAAATATCGTCTACAAATTTATTTGAGTTTTTGTTGAGCAGAGTTCGAAAAACTCGCGAGCAAGCTCATGAGCTCACGAGGGTTGTAACAAGCCGAGTTTGAACAAGATTTTGAGCTCGAGAGAGAGCTCAAGCTCGATAGATTTTAGACGAGCCTAGTTTGAACACTCTAAAACTCGGCTCGGCTCAGCTCGAATCCAGCCGTACCTACCATGTCACTGGATTTTGTAATGATTTTTTTGGTAGAATATTTTTCTTTCATTTTTTTCCTTTCAAGTCTTTATTTTGAATGTTCATTATTTATGGAAGACGACTTTTGTTGCAATTATCAAATTAATTAATTTCAAATTTATCTCAACATCGTTAAAGATCGAATGAACAGGAATGGCTAGTGTTATTGATAAATACACCACTCAAAATTAATGGAAAAATATTTTAAAAACTAAAGATTAGATAAATATATATGAATCAATATATATGATGATGAAAATCAGATAAGATAGCTCAAATGTAATAAATGCTTCTGAGATTAAGAGGTTTGACAATGTTGCAATAAATTCGCATCTCACTAAGGGCAAAATTTTTTGAACTAGTTTTGCAGCTCTTAACGAACATAAATAAACGTAAAACTTAATACGCAATAATCAAACGAAATATAAAAATGGAAAGAAGGAAAATTGATTAATAGTTAAGACTAACAAAATTAATTGAGCCATGCAAAGGTGTTGACTAATGCAACCAAATTCTAGCCTAAATTTAGGGGCAAACTTGATTCCATAGTTGGAAAAAGTTAGTGCGATTAAGTTGACTTTATTGTATTTTATGCAAATGGGTTTCCTCATGATTCTACAAAGCTATTGAGTGCATGTTGCACCTTTGGTAGTTCACATTCGTCCCACTTTTAATCACTATATAAATTCTACCAAACCCTATCAAAACCTAAGCACAAATTAATCCTCCAATGGCTTCTCAATCAAAAATATTACCACTTCTCATCCTCTTCTTCCTCCTTGGTACTGATTCGTCCATTGGTAAGCTACTTTTTTTCCGCATATTAATAGTCTTGCAAAAATATTCATGAACACTGTCGAACTTTCATGTAGGCGTTGGTAGTTTTGGTGCAGCAAAGGATATGAAATTTGCAGCCCTACGTTATGAGGTAATGAACAAATTTATATCATAAAGGATTCGATTTGGTAGTTAACGTTGAAAATGATTCTCCTATTAAAATTTGAACCCTCAATTCATTAATGTTGAAAATGATTCGAATATCACTATACTACAATCTTATTAGTAAACAAAACCAAATCATTGAAATTGCTTTAGAAAAGTTCAAATACTATATTTTGTCATCATAATTATATAATTTTTATAGGAAAGTTATGTATATTTTCACTAGAGACAAACGTGTCTCAAGTAGACACATATTATGGAACTGTCCTTATTTTTAAGAGTATTTCGGTGAATTGACAAAAATAATTTCATAATATACGTCCCATGAGACAGATTATACTACCTGAAGTCAAAATACTAAGGATTACTGTTTTTTTTTTCCTTTTTTTTTTCTTTACCATAGATATCTACAATTTAAAACCATTTTTTTCTTTCTAATGAATATTACCAAATTGTAGGGTTATATTCCAATGAAGATAAGAAAGCTGGTAGAAATGGAGGCTATGTTGGACTATGAGAGGGAGAAACCAAATCCAAGGCATGAACCACCCAAAGGTGGTGGCACAAACCGCTGAACCACCTTCATCATCATAGCAATGGCCATCGAGTGGATAAATTTATGGTGCAATAAAAACCAGCTGGTTCTACCTGCAGAGACCCTACCACAATACTTATATATATATATGAAGTTGCTTATTTATATGGTGCACATGTCAAATAATTATTATTGTGTGTGTTTGCAATTTCAGAAATTAAGGATTACATTTGTGTAAAAATGAGTGTTATTAGGGAGATTAATATAGAACGTTAATTAAGAATGAAAATGGCCCCTTCTATATTTACTAGTTAATTAAGTGCTTGCAGAAGACGCAGACATGGTTGTATGTTGTTTATTTGATTTCCTTGTATTAAAAAAAAGATTAGAATAATTTTACTAAATTAATAACACTGTATGTAAATAATTCTGAAATTTAACAATTCGACTAAACTGAAATTAATTTGTAACGTAATGAATTTTTGAAATGTAATTTTATGACGCAAGCCCTATAATTTTCTTCCAATTATTAAATTTACAGTATAACAACGATATGTTTTTATTAATTTTTTAAAGATAAGGTATTTTTATTGTGAAAAAAAGATAAGTTTTTTTATTTTATTTTTATATCTAAAATAAAAAAGACTATTGCTCTTCGATTGATAATTAAAGAATTAATACTCAGCCATTAATTAATCAACCAATTAATAACTATAAAAATCAATTACATGATATAATCTTCATAAAATTGAAAAAAATACAATTTTTAAACTTTTGGACTTCTCTAGCACTATATAATGCCACTAATTAATCATAATTATAATTTAATGAAGTTCATGAGCTAATAATTTAACCAAAATTATAATTTAAATACGAAAAAACACCAAAAAATTTAAAAAAATCAATTAAAATCATCTAAGCTACAACTTCAATGACCTTCCATGTACTATCTTACTGGAATTACATATTCGGTATATGATATGATGTTCGTTCAACACTTTCAATTCTTTCTTATTCTATTGCCACTTAATTGTACATTTCAATTACTTGTCTAAACACCAAAAAATTAATAAAAATAAATTTAATAAAGTATTTTTTTGATAAATTAATAGTGCTAGATTATATGTTAGTACGTAAGTAATAAAGTGAATAAATTGTATAACGTAAAATAAAAACAAAAAATATACGCGTCTTAGAGATAAGGGTTTTTCTTTGTTTTTGTTTTTTCCCCTTTCGCTCCTTTCAAGTTAATTTATCAAATTATTCTTATTAATTGATCTAAATATTCTAAAAAGAGTGAAAATAAGAAGTGTCTTTAATGATAAAGGAAATGAAAAACCAAATCAACAGACTAAGAGCATCTTTCTTATAACTCTTTATTTTTTAGGGTACTTTTTTAATAAATAAAGAACAATTTTAAATATAAAGAGTGAAAATAAGAAGTGTTTATAATGATATATTTTTTAAAATAAATATTTTTCTTTAAAAAATAGAGATTAAATAATATAAAATAAATAAAAAGAGTGGCTAGAATGGTATGAGAATTTGAGTTCCATTAATGATATGAAAAATAGAGAGTAATTTTGACTATACAAATGTGATTATAAAGAAAACGTTGGAGCTTAAATTTTTTAGTTAACTTTTTATAATAGAGAAATTTTAGTTTTTAAAGAGTCTATCGAAGATGATCTAAATTTGGTTATTTCGTACTCTCAAAACTTTCGTGGCAAATCCCATAAAAAATATTTATAAAAAATAAAAATTTTTGAGATTTGAGCTTATATTATTAAACGCAACGGTCATTCTTAATAATATATAATATATTTTAGATAATATATAATATATTTTATATAACTAATTTTATTAAAAATATATTATTTTTTATCTTTTTATTTTTTTACTATTTATTTGTCATTAATTATTATAAAAACTAACAAATATATTATATTTTTTACTCTCTCAGACAAGCCTCAAGTTTCGATTGCATAGAAATTTAATTGGAAAAAACAAAACCCCCAAAAAATACAAAAATTGCAATTGCAAAAATACAAAACCCCCAAAAAATAAAAAAATTAAAATAAAAAAAAAAAACACCGCGCCATATGTTTTAGTACTTCCACACCAACACAAGCAAAACAACAGAAGTATCTTTCCACTCCAAGAAACACTCTGTCCTCTGAATTTACCATTCTACCCCCACAACTCACTGAGACAGAAACTCAACCTCAAACAACACAAATGTCCAAACCTTAGATCCAAAATCTATTCCCTCATCTCTCTCAAAACTCCACTCCGAAGACTCCATCTTTAATCACTTCTCACACAAACTCAAATCTTTCAAGATTCCAACTTTAATTCACATCTCAAACGACGCCGTACGACAATGCCGGGCCTCGTTTCAGTCAAAACGCCGCTGGATGCTCCCCCGCTCCGAATCGCCGTTCCGGAAAACCAAACCCCGCCCACGTACCCACCCGAATCATCTCGCGCCACTCCCAACAACAAGAAACCATCGTCTCCTTCCCCTTCCAATCCAAGCCCTCCCCGACCCGCTCCACCAAGAAACCCCCACCCGAATCGCCATCTACTCCGAACCCGCTTCTCCAACCCGACGCCTCTCTCGACAACCCGGATCTCGGTCCTTTCCTCTTGAAACTCGCACGTGACACGATTGCCTCCGGTGAAGGACCCACCAAAGCCCTTGACTATGCCATACGCGCCTCCAAGTCGTTCGAGCGCTGCGCCGTGGAAGGCGAGCCGAGTCTGGACCTTGTGATGAGCCTTCATGTGCGTGGTGCTATTTATTGTAGTCTTGGGAGGTTTGAGGAGGCGGTGCCGGTGCTGGAGAGGGCAATTACGGTGCCGGACTTGAAGAGAGGGACGGATCAAGCGCTTGCGGGGTTTTCGGGGTATATGCAGTTGGGAGATACGTATTCGATGCTTGGAATGGTGGATAAGTCCATTGAGTGCTATGAGGAGGGACTCAAGATTCAAATTGAGGCGTTGGGCGAGACCGATCCTCGTGTTGGAGAGACTTGCAGGTAACAGAT
>CAODLS013336330.1:0-13190 GCA_948243855.1 Flueggea neowawraea | reverse complement strand
ACGTAGGTATGGTTAACCGAACCATCATAAATCTTCGTCGATTTTGCTCTTACTTTTCAAGTCGTTTTCGTTCATACAAAAGCTATCCAAAGCTTAGGGACAATAGGCTCCAACACATGGGACTCATCTTTGCTTTCCTTCCATATTATAGCACGTTAAGCTTTTGTATAGCATATTAAAGTAGCAAGCCACAACCTTGTTTTACTTAAATGAATAATTATAGAACATCGCACAGCTGATTAGATTTCTAGCCCGAGTGCCATACATCAGTGTATGATCTCAATCACAACACTCCTAAGGAAACATCAAGCAGAGATGACATTGTTGTGCCTAACACCATCTTTTTCAGTTTACAGAATAATAAGCAACCACTAAACTATAGAGAGGTCAGAGCCAATTCTTATTAAGGAACCCACCGGAAGTCTTTTTAATGCAACTGAACAGCGACTACAAACAGCCCATCAAACCATAATACACCATACCATACACAATACAAGGCAACAATTAACAAGAGAGAGAGATGATAAGAATCTCTCAGTAAAAACAGGCACCAACGAGATTTTTTTAAGTAACTTGGCTGCAAAAGATAAAGCAGTATTGCCTAATAGGCAACCACTGAGCTATTGAGACTTGAGAAGCACGAGACAGAGCAAAGCTTTTATTAAGGCACTGAAAGTTCTTTTTACTTGCAAAATGGCATACATATATAATACGCGTGTAAAGTACCCACTCAAAAAATTTTCAATTCGACAATGAGAAGGCAACGAGCAGAGGTTTAAATAGAGGGATACCTTTCTTATTTCAACCAGTTTTTCTGTTTTAAAGACCCAATCTTCTGTTCCAATCCAATAAGCAATGATTTTACTTGGGGCAATGAATCTCTTTGGCAACCACATTCATTTTATTACAGAATTTCTCAGGCCGCAATTGCCAAAAATTCAGCAAAGATGCAGAATATTTGAAATCCACTACTACTTTTCGCAACATAATTTGCAAACAATAATTACATTGCATAAACAAGCAATGAAAGACGACCTAATATTGCCTATTAAAGAAGATACATACAGGCAGCAATTGACAGGAGAGAGAGACATAAGATCCGGGGAGCAGAAAAAGAGAATAAATCTCTTGTTGATCAAAATATAAAAAGGGTGCCAATGACAATTTGTTTGAGCAACTTAGCCAAGAAAAATAGGAATTTATTGCCTAATGGCCACAACATATACTAGTTTATCTCAATTTCCCTTGCTCGGTGAGCACTACGTAGATCTCATAGTGCTTTAAGCACCAACGAAGCCCATTAAATAACACAACCCACCATCTTTAGAGGCAACCACACACCAACAGCCTTCTGTGCAACTTAACAAGGCAAATACCATAGCCCATTAAACCATACACCACATGGAGCAACAAATAAGAAAAGAGGGACATGAGATAAATCTCTTACTGGAAGGAGGCACCAGAGATAAAGCATTGTTGTCTAATAGGATACATGGCCACAAAAGATAAACATTGCTGTCTAACAGGATATACAAAACACAAGTACTAGCTTAGTTTATTTCAGTTCCCTTTTGTGCATTGAGTACTAGTATTAATCGTGGCTCTCTTTTGTGCATTAAGCCACTACTGGAAGGGACATGGACAGGATTAAAAAAATAGACCTCTTCTTTATCAATTTCTGTAACAAGGCAACCTTAAAGAGAACATGCACACAAGACAGAGCATACTCTCAAAAAGGCAACCACCAAAAGTTCTTTTGTGCAACTGAAATGCAATTATTATAGTCCATTAAATCATACACCAGATGAGAAATCTCTCTTTGAAAAGAGTCACTAATGAGAATTCTTTAAGCAACTTGGATGCAAGAGATAAAGCATTGTTGTTTATTAGGCCACACAGAACACATCCCTTCTGTGCATAAAACACTACTAGTACTAGTTCATCTTGGTTCCCTTTTGTGCATTAAGCACTAGTTAAGCCCATCAAACAAGAAGCTACTACTGAGAGAGGGAGGAACAAGGCATCTATTGATAAGGAAGGATAAGAGAAAGAGAACACGTCTTCATGGTCAATTTGTATAATAAGGCAACCACTGAGACAGAGAAAAGAGGCACATCAGACAAGCAAACTCTTATTAAGGCAACCACTGAAAGTTTTTCTGTGAAACTAAAAAGAGACTACCGTAGCCCATTAAACCCATACACCATATGGGCATGGGGCAAGAAATCAAAAGAGAGGGACATGAGATGAATATCTTATTGGAAAGAGGAAGCAGTAATTTATTAAACTATTATAGCCCATTAAGCCATACACCAGACGAGGCAACAATTAATAGAAAAGGACACGAGATAGATCTCTTATTGAAAAGCGGCACCAGTGATAATTTTAAGCAACTTGGTTGCGAAAGATAAAGCATTAATTGTCTAATAGGCTAACACAAAACATTACACTTAGTCAGTTCCTTTTGTGCATTAAGCAACATGAAACCCATTAAACAACAAGCCACTATTGTGCATTAAGCAACATGAAGAAGCCACTACTAAGATAAACAGGGACAAGAGATCTATTAAGAGGAGAGAAAGCACAGATCTCCTCAATATCAATTTTTATAATAAGGTAACCACTCAACTATATAGAGAAGAGGCACATAAGAGAACATTGAGGCAACCACCAAAAGCTTTTTTTTTTCAACTGAACAGGGATTATTACAGCCCATTAGGCCAAAACCCACCATGAGGCAACAAAAGAAAGGGAATCTCTTATTGAAAAGAGGCACAAGCATTGTTATATAATAGGCTGCACAAAACAATAGTACTAATCATCTCAGTTTCCTTTGTGCATTAAGCACTACTAGACTAGTATTAATTCATCTCAGATGTCTTTTGTGCATTAAGCACTACTTCCTTTTGTGCATTAGGCAGCAGTGAAGCTCACTAAACAACAAGCCACTATTGAAAGGGGCAGGGACAAGGCAAACACTGAACTATATAGGAGGCACATAAGACAGCATTAAGGCAACCACCGAAAGTTTTTTTGGGCAACTGAACAGCAACTGTTATAGCCCATTAAGCCATTCACCATAAGAAGCAACAACTAAAAGAGAGGGACAACACATAAACCTCTTATTGACAAGAGGCACCAGGCATTGTTATCTAATAGGCTACACAAAACAATAGTACTAGTTCATCTCAGTTCCCTTGCATTAAGCACTACTAGTACTAATTCATCTTAGTCCCCTTCTGAGCATTAGGCACTAGTAAAGCCCATTAAACAACACGCCACTATTGAGAGGGACAGGGACAAAGCAACCACTGAACTATAGAGAAGAGGCACATAAGACAGTATTAAGGCAACCACTGAAAATTGTTAACTGAACAGCAGCTATTATGGCCCATTAAGCCATACACCATATAAGGCAACAATTAAAAGAGAGGGCCATGAGATAATCTCTCATAGAGATGAGGCACCAGTGAATTTTTTAAGCAACTTGGCTGCAAAAGATAAAGCATTGTTGTCTAATAGGCTACACGAGAAACTAGTACCATTCATCTCAATTCCTCTTGTGCATTAAGAGGCATGGAGCCCATTAAACAACAAGCCACTATTGAGCGCAAGGCATCTATTGAGAGGAACGGCGACAAGAAAAAGAGCACAGCTGTCTTCATTCTAAATTTGTATAATAAGGCAACCACTGAACAGTATTAAGACAACCACCGTAAGTATTAAGGCAACCACCGAAAAAGACTTTTTCCCAAATTATAGCACATTAAGGCCATACACCCATCATATGAGGCAACAGTTAAAAGAAAGGGGCATGACATAAATATAAAAAGGCACCGGGCATTGTTGTCTAATAGGCTTCACGAAACAATAGTACTAGTTCATCTCAGTTCCCTTTGTGCATCAAGCACTACTAGTACTAATTCATCTTAGTTCCCTTTTGTTCATTAGGCACCAGTGAAGCCCATTAAACAACAAGCCACCATACTATTGTGAGGGACAGGGACAAGGCAACCACTAAAATATAGAGAAGATAAGACAAAGCAACCACCGAAAGTTGTTTTGGGCAACTGAACAGCAACTATAAGAGCCCATTAAACAAGAAGCTACTATTCAGAGGGACAGGCACAAGACATCGAGCAACAGGGACAAGAGAAAAGGCACAGACCTCTTCATTATTAATCTGTATGATAAGGCAGTCACTGGGCACATAAGATATCATAAAGACAACACCGGAAGCTTTTTTTTTTTCAAACTGAACAGCTATTATTATAGTCCAGTGAAGTCCATCAAAAAAAAGGCACCATACTATCGAGAGGGACAGGAACAAGGCATCCATTGACAGAGAGACAGGAACGATAATCAATTTGTATAATAAGGCAACCACTGAACTATGACAAGAAAAGGCACATAATATTGAGCACTTTCTTATTAAGGCAACCCCCGAAAATAGAACAAATTCTTATTAAGGCAACCACCGAAACTATTATATCCCACCAAATCATACACATACGAGGCAACAATTAAGAAGAACAATAGGGAGAGACATGAGACAAATCACTTACAGAAAAGAGCAGCATTGAGAGTTTTTTAGGCAAAAGGAGGTGGACGAGGCATCTATTGGCAAGCACAACATTATCGAGTTGTCAAAGCTTTAGAAACCCTAATTTTATGTCAAGCATGCAACCAAAACGAGCATTAGTTCTGATCAGTGAAAAGGCAAATGAGTTCCGAATTAAAAACTTTGACGGAACCCTAATCATTCAAAATCAGACAAGAAGATAAAACAACAAGAACAGAACAAAAACTCTAATGCCTCGTCGAGTCTGCGTTTCCTTGGGTCTACAATTTGTAGAGAGCAGAGTCGGTGAATTACGGCGGTGGCGTTAATAGCAAGCATGAGTTAGTGAATTGACGGAATTGCCCCTGCTTTTTGAAATCCATGTGCCGTTTATAGCCGTTAGATTTCCTGATGTTGGGCTAATTTGGGCCCACACATATAACAGTAATTATCTCTAATCACTATTATTTTCTTTATTTTATCGTAAATATTAATTAATTATTATAATTACGACTTTCTCTAGCAACGCTCTCTGCTTCTTCTCTGAATCAATCGGCGAATGGCGTCGCTGACGAGAATCGCAACAAGAAGAAGAAACCCATCTCTTTCTCTTCTTCTTCTTCTTCTTCTTCCTCCAGCTCTCTTTGTTGCCTGTCGTGGCATTACCATTAGACTCTTCCACTTCCATCTCCATTACCTGTTTGTCGAAATGTCTGAACCAAACCTGTTTTTATCCATGTTTAATTAATTCCTTCTGTGTTTCAGGATTGTCGTTTTGCACCACTGAGGACGAACTGTCGGAGGCGTTTCCCAGTTCCGTCAAGTTATTGAAGGTGGGTAGTTGGTTAGTTATGGTTGACTCCATGTTGTTACACTTGAACCACATTGAGCAATGTTCATCTTTTTTCAAACAAAAATTTTTTTTGTGGCTTTTCAGCTAGAATTGTTACCAATAAGGTTACGGAGAAATCGAAAGGATTCGATCTGCTACCTTTGCTTCTCAAGACGAAGCCGCTTCTGCTATCACTGCTATGGATAGGAAGGTAAAAATATTAGTTTCCTCTTATGTATTCATTCTTAACTCTTAGCCCCTGTTTAGAACAAATGAATTCTACAAAAAAATTTACATATTAAAATTACCCTCCACTAAATTACTAATACCAAAATTATTCATCTCTTCCATCTAAATCTAATTCACCCCTAATTTCTTCCGTTTCTCTAATCCACAGCAATTTATGTTATATGCATATTTTTATAAACATGTTTTTTTTTTTTTACTTTGTCATATCTTTTATTTATTAAGAAATAGAATTTAGAATAACTACACACACTGATTTTTTTAAAAAAACATTCATCAAAAGAAGAAATTAGTAATTCTCAAAGTAATATCTATTTTTTAATATAAAAAAATATTGTAGCAAAATTTCTTCTAATTTTTTTGATATTTGAAAAAAATCTCATAATTCCCTATTTACCAAACTAAACTTTCTCTAATGCACAACAATTGTTAAATAAATTTTTTGAAAGCATATAATTAAAAAATAAATAAAAATTATATTTTTTTATAAAGTTATTGTAATAAAGGTTATATTAGGAAATGAGATTAAATGAATTTTTAATTTGTTTTAAATATAATTTTGAGAAATTCAATTGAATTCCATATTTTAAGTTATAGCATACCAAACAAGAAAATTCATTTGCAAATGAATTCTATATGGAATTCATTTGCAAATGAATTTCAAATTTTAGATTCATTTGTTTCAAACGGAGTGTTAAATTTTTCTTATGTAACAAAAACAATTTGTTGTGTATGGCAGCCACTGAATGGACAAGTTATCTATGTGAGTTATGAAAAGGCGAGAGTTGATTTTGGAGGCAGCATTCGAACACCTCTCCTAAGCCAACATCCGAGAGTTAAAGGTATGGGATGCTAGTTTATCTCGAATATACTCACAGCAAGAATCGGTTGGGTACACGTTTATATATGTGTTTAAACTCGGTATCTATTAGCAAATGATTGAGTTTCATAGTGTGGAACTTCGATCAGATTGATTTTGCATTGATTCCACCTACATGGTTGAATGTATAATATTTTAATGATTCAGTCTTGTTGGTTCAATAAAAATATATATAGAAGTTCTATTGATCAGTGAAATACTAGATAGTGGTTGTTGGGTCAGGATTGGCTGAAGTCTCTATATAAAGCTCGCCACAAGTGGTCATCAGCATTTGTGGGAGATACTTTCATAGCTGGGGTTGAATCTTTTCAAAGAAATGAGAGCACAATTTCTGTTTTAGATACTTTAGCTGATGCATCAATTAGTTTGACCGATTTCGAGCTTGTTTTTGTTAATATTGTTTCTAGTATGCAATCAAATGAACTAGCGGAAGAATTTTGCTGCAATTAGGGTGCACCCTCAGCCTCAGTTGCTGTAAGTAAAAGTGCTATTTTAACTAATCCATCCCAAGTTTACACGCATAGGATCAATAATTATTTTGAGAAACAATTTCTTAACTGTCTTGCAACAACATGGGTGGAGAATGCTTCCAGCGGACCAATCTCAACCTTTCAGATTACTGAAGTAGGCAACTCTCGGGTTTTCTCTGTACAGTTTGATACTTCCAATAATGGTCTTAAATGCAGCTGTAGAATGTTTGAGTCAGAGGGAATCTTGTGTTCTCATGTTGAGGGTTCTAATTGTTAGGCAATACATTTTGAAACGTTGGACGAATGAAGAGAGAAAAAGAACAATGCCATATGAAGAAAGGGCTTTTCCAGATGTATTTTCGCATGAAAAGGAGTTGGCAAGGCATAATAGCTTGATGCGGACGGCCTTCAATATTCTGGATACAAGTCAACTCAAGGCTGGTACTAGAGAACTTTGCCAAAAGAAATTGTTAGAAATTGAAGATGCTATTGAAAGAGAAGTTGCAAGACTGAAGTTGAGGGAAAATGAAAATGGTGCTCTCTATGAGCTTGAGCCTAGCAAGAAAATGCAACACGTTGTGGATCAAGGGTATGCAAAAACCTATCCTACCGCATATATTTTACAAAGCACGTCATCAGTGGCTTTCATTCTAAAAGGATGACGATACTAATTACATTTTCCTTACTTGAGTCTGATGTAGCTCATAAGACTTGTATTCAGATTTTCATATGCAATCAACACAGTTGCGTCTTGATTGCATGCATTGGAGTTTTCATTCTGTATTCTGTTTCATAAATTTTCAGTCTCTTGTAGTAATTGTGACCAGATATTAACGTTAACCTGCTTTTTCGTTTTTAGATTCATCCGGAGTGGACATGCATAAAGGATGAGGAGGAGGATTGTTCCAAGAATGGGGATTATGGATGGTTGTTGAGGATATCAACTGCACGAACTGTCAATACCGCAAATATGTATGTCATTGGAGCACAACTTGTCTCATCCGTACCTTGTGAGCTTAATACCAGTTACCCTGATTTCGGTCCCATAGTGAGCTGGAATGTATTTACAAGCCGTGGGAGTTCGTCTCCCCTATCATCGATGCAGCCGAATCTGGCACCTGTTATTTATAGTGTGAATATCTTGCTTCTGCTGGTGCTGTTTCTGTCCTGTATTTAGCTTCAGATTTCTGGCTTACTGCTGTTTCTGTTGTTCATAATATATGTAGTTTCTCTTCCCTGATCTGTTATTCATGGCATTGTTTTTCAGTTTATTAGAACACCAAACTGTTGTTCTCAACTTGATAGCATTTTATGGCTTCCCGTCTGTAAATTTTACAGACTATATAAGAGGAGCTGACGTTTCAAGCATTTATCAGGCAAGTATGGAATAAATACATTTCATGGAAAGATTATATTTCCGTTTATTTCTTTTCAACATTTTCCTTAAGATTTGTGATAGGTTGCATTTGTTACATGTTTTATGTCGTATTTTTGCATTGTTTTACTTGTTGAATTACTGCCATATGTGTGTTTTATGTTGTGTTTATTGTATTTGATGTTCAGGTGAATTGGTAAGAAGGAATGGGCAAAAACGGTACTGTTTTGGAGCAAGTTGGGTCTGGAATAGAATACGGTATGACCATGTCATATGTGCTGCGAAAACTGGGTTTTTGCTTTCATGTTGGGCTTGTGTTTTGGAAGTCTGGGCCTTAGGATTGGAGAATGTTGGATGAGATTAGAAGGTTTTTTAGTATTATTTTCTATTGGAATAATACACTTTTATTATTATTATTATTATTTTATTACTTATTTTTCAAAGAGGATTAGGTTTTAGAGGGCCACATATATAAACTCTTATTTTTGGTGGTTGCGTCTCTTTCTTTCTTTCTTTCTTGGCTGACTTTTGCATTGTGAACAGTAGCTATTATTGAACTTATGTGGGTTTTTTCATCTATTATTTGTGACTAAATTCATCTCTAGTTGAGGTATTTGGATGTTTAATCCAAATGAATTGTGAGACTTTCGTTTTTAAATCATCTTTATTGTTCTGAATATTTAATTAATTCATGAGTTCTCTTGTTATATTATTGTTGTGTTGATTATTTCAATAATGACATGTTGATTGATTAACATGATGATAAGCGGCTAGTTAGTAATACAAGGTCTCGTTCGTTTCTAGCCTAGGTAGTGAATAACATAATTGTTTGTGGTTGCACATCTCCTATGTTGTGGATTAAATAGTCAGATTTAAATAAATCGATGTCTCGAATTTGTTGGCTTGGATTGAGTTTCTTTAATTCTTAATTATGCTAGTAGATTAAATCCTGTCAGAGGTCTCGGGATTATTTACTAGTAATGAAAATAATTTGTCAAGAGTTCCAAAATTATCGATGATGTAAGTAGAGACTGGTTGTTTTAGAGCATTTACTGACAACTATAACTAATCTATTCGAACAGTTAGATGTTACATTTTGTATCGATGATCAATTTGATGAATTATATAGAGAAGTACATTGACTAGGTTTTCATCATTATTGAATTTCTCTTATTTTAATTGATGCTTTGTTGCTGATTTTCGAATTACAACTTTCGTTTGTATTCATTTTCATTCACGGTCTCATTTGCAATATTTACAATCTTACCTTATTTTATTTCGTTTTGTTTCTCTGTGAATAAATAATTTTTAACTGGTCTTTGATGATCGATCTGTTCACTGCTATTTTTGGAATAGGTTTTTATTTTGTTGGTTTGACACGCCACCAATTTGAATTTGTAAAGTATACTTAGCTAACTATGCTTGATAATCTTACTCAAACGGTTTACATTTTTAACATACTAATTTTCTTTAATACTCCGGTAAAAAGAATCGAGAGTTTAATTTTCTACTGGAGTAAATAAAATGACTTACTAAAAAAATCACTTTTCCTGATCGAGTGCACAAATGTAACTCTATCCTCTTCAAAAAAAAATGTAACTATATCCTGAAGCTCCAACATTCTTTTTACTGCCATCAGTCCATCACTAAGTATGACTTTTTTTTTTGTTAATCTTAAAATTATCACTTATTTGAAAACCAACATTTACATCCAACAAATAGTCGTTTTTTTTAGTAAGAATATCATCATGCAATGCTTGGTTAGTGGTACCTCAAACTCTATAGAATTAAACACTAACTTAAGTATTAGAGAATCTCTTGAATATCAATTGACCTTACTTTTATTTTATTCTTACAAGATTTAATGTGATTCAAAGCGTTTATAATCTATTGTTCATCCCATTCATATGTGTTGATCTTGTTGCAGATTAGAGATAATAACAATTGATGTCATTTATGGAAACTCGAACAAAAAGCTATTTTGCTCTAAAAGTTGTGTTCCTAAGCCCCTAGCCTCGATTGATGAGCTATTATAGTGTCATTTACTCATCGCCTCAAAGTCGAGGTTAATGATAGTTTATAAGTGTTTTTCTCCTTTAAACTACTAATGCGTTTTTTTGGGACAAAATTATGAGAGTTCATGTCTATAGTGGACAAATCCAAAACAGACAATACCTCAATAGGTGGATCTAACTTACAATTATTAAAGGACATAGTCCACAATGATTAAAAATTAGAATCAAAACCAGGTTTTTAGATGGAAGCAAAAAATTAAATAGAGAAGAATAATAAAAATGAATATATTTATATTCATCCACCAAACATTAACAATAACAACATATCCAACTAGTGAATATGGTATTAGAGGCACTTCAATTCTTACATCCCCCTTGATGGTCATATCTAAGCAATAAAGACAAAAATAGATAAACCAAACAAAAAGTTTGTATTTTTCCACTACGACATATAGAAGCTTGAAAGTTGTAAAGAAAGGGACTCATTCTTAACGAATATGTCCAAACGATCCACAACAATTTGCTGAATTTTAGCCGTCAAAATTGTTTATCCCCAAATACCAACAAGTCTATTGTCGGTTCTCTAAACAAAAATCTTTAGAGAGGTGAAAATCATCAATATTTTATTTTCTTAGTTGTTATTTGCTCTTTATAATCTGTATATTTATAAATATTTATCGCAATTATTGAAAAATTGGGTCTGCCTATGATGATAATGAGTCGAGTCCGAGTACATCAATTGTTTGGTTAACTGACGAGCCCAACCATTTAATTATATTTGGTTGTGAGCTTATTAAGACCTATAATAATAATAAGCCTATGTGGAGAAAAACTCATGTAGGAGATAATTACCTTATCTGATACAGATAAGGAAAGAGAGGGATAAGAGCAGACTCCTTCACTTTCACACATCTCTCTCCCTACTCTCATCACTGTTTTCACGTTCTTGAAACCAATAACAGAGAGAAAAAACAAAGTTTTTCTCCTTTAGTCAATCCGATCTCAAGAGGCACTTAAACAACATATTCATCAGTTGTTCTCATCCCTGCGGATTGTGGTTCAGCTGTAGAGGCTTGCAAAGATCCTATTTTTCCGCTGTGCAATACTGTTTTTGCTGGAATTGAGGTAGGTATTCGATCCCTTGATAATTCTTGTTAGCTATATTGTCTGTTGGTATGCTGCCTGCTCACTTTCATTGGTATCAGAGAGTGCTATGACGTTTTTTTATTGATTTCTGTCCATATTTGCATGCCTCTATGTTTTTCACGTATGCATGTGCCTCTGTGAATTTTTTGGTATTCGTTATTTGCTGTTTTCGTTTCGACTTTGTGTTAGACAGTAAAAACCCAAAATTTTAAAGTGCGAATTTCGAGAAACCAATTGTGTCATTCGACTCAGGACATTAAATTAGACAATCTTTCCAAATTTCATCAAAAAATTCGATCAAGAAGGCATTTGAATCGCACAAAACAGTTCCAAATAGATCTGTGAGGCAGAAAATTGATCTGTTGTGCAAAGGGAGCTAGGGCACACATGTCTGCCCCTAATTCGTCTGAGCTATTCCTACAAACCAACCAAAACGAGATACATGGCCTAGGTCAAAGTTGACCGTGCAGGTCTTAGGCCAATGCACGTCTGACACGTGGCTGAACAACCACTTGAAACGTGGACATCCCAGATGACGACACGTGGCAGCGGTTAGCTGTGTCGGCTGCCGGTGGTCGGCGGCGGCGCATACTAGTCACCAGCTGTTCGTGTCACACCACTGCAACACGTTAGGGTCCACGACGGCGAGTGGCGGTGCGTGACGGCGCATAAGGGTCTACAACGACGCGTGAATCTTCCTCCGATGTCTAAAATTTTACAAAAATATGTTTTACATTTTTCTGAATTTTTTTTGTAAATTTTGTTTAATATTTTGAATACCAAAATTAATTTTCCT
This sequence comes from Flueggea neowawraea, assembly GCA_948243855.1. NCBI lineage: Eukaryota > Viridiplantae > Streptophyta > Magnoliopsida > Malpighiales > Phyllanthaceae > Flueggea > Flueggea neowawraea. The sequence continues at coordinate 869 of CAODLS013336330.1, read as the reverse complement.
TGAATTATTTTGAGTTTACTAAATGTAAATGGTGTATTTTCTGTTTGAATCTGATTTGGAAAATTTATCTGTATGAAATATTTTGTTTTTATTCATGTTGTTATGGCTACTTCCATTGATTGTGCGATTAATCAATGAGGTGCATCATTTGTACTAAACCACCTTTCTGTGTTTGTTTTAGAAGGTGACTCTTAAAGTCCCGATGACACCTAGGACGAGTGTCGCGAAGGCAACTAAGAGACTTGGAGGAAGAGCTTAATAATATTCAAATGGATCCTAAGATTCGAAGAGATGATATTGAGGGGTTAATGGAACACATTGTTCGTGTGAATAATGCGATCCAGGAAGTGGTATGGCATGGTGGTTTCAGAATGGGTAGCAAAAAGTCTGCAATGATAGACACCATGATAGGATCATTTCACAATATTGACCTGATGATATGTTTTTTCCACTCAATAGTCGATGGGAACTATAGAGCAACCCTTAGGGCTTTCCTAAGAGAGGTGGCTGCGAGAGATATACATACACGCTCGCTGACCAAATCACCTATGGTACTCCATAGTGGCCGAAAGCTTTATTGGTTTAGTGATCTTATATACACCATTCCTGAGTTATTGTGGTTGGAGGTTGAAGAGTCATTTCCAAAAACCCATGTTTATGAGTGATTGACCTTTTAGTATTCTGAGTCGAGTGACAAGTTGTTAGTTACTTGTCATTTTATACATAAATAAAGTTTATGGACATGGCTTAGGGATTTGGTTTTAGGACGTTGGCTTACATTAGTTGTTGACATTTTCTATGTTGAGATAATAAAATTGTGTTAGTTGCACTTATTATTATTATTTTGAGCTATTTATTGTGTTAAATTG
>CAODLS013335476.1:0-12018 GCA_948243855.1 Flueggea neowawraea | reverse complement strand
GCAGTTATGTGCATGGGGGTGACAGCAGGTGCCTACATCCTTACGCTCTTCGCTGTAAGTTCATTTCTCAAATGCTGCAATTGATGTTCTTAATTGATTCCTTTTCTTACTCATCTATCTTTTTTTTATGTTGTCAGATGAAATATAGAGAACGCATACTTGGACTAATACTTGTATCTCCCATTTGCAAAGCTCCATCTTGGACTGAATGGTTCTACAACAAGGTTCCTTTTGATGATCCTAATGTTAATTATGACTGTTCAAAATAATCATGTCATAAATAGATTGTTCTGTTATGATGCAGGTGATGTCGAATTTACTATATTTCTACGGCATGTGTGGTCTGCTCAAGGAGTTCTTGCTACAGCGGTACTTCAGCAAGGTATTTTAGTGCTTCCTGCATTATCAATATATAATTCTCAAGTTCAGATTCCGTTTTTCGATTGACTAAGTAAAATAAACAAAATGTGCAACAGGAAGTTCGTGGTAGTGCAGAAGTTCCGGAATCAGATATAGCTCAAGCATGCCGAAGAGTGAGTATTGATCCCAACTGATACATAAGCTTTAATGTTATTTTCTTGTGTCTTCTCATAATTTTCCAAGGATGACGTTTGAACATGACATGCTTGTGTGTTTGTTCAGTTGCTTGATGAAAGGCAGAGCACCAATGTTTTGCGGTTCCTTCAAGCTATCAATAGGTATGAAACCGTTCTAGATCATTTATATATTCACTTCTATCCCCAAATTAATTTTCTTAGAATCTGATTCCAATATTCTGAAAACTAATTTCTCGTTTGCCAATCTGCAGGAGACCTGACATTACCAGTGGACTAAAGAGGCTAAAATGTCGCACTCTTTTATTTGTTGGAGATAACTCTCCGTTCCACTCCGAGGCTCTCCATATGATCTCAAAGTTAGATAGGAGATATAGTGCCTTAGTTGAGGTATGTGGTTTGGAGTTCTTGACTCTAAGGGATTGTTTATGCAATTCTCAAGAACCAGAACATAATTCCACTCTTATTGACAATATTCTCTACATAGTTGATATATTCCTTTTTGTAATGTCATTACCTTTTCGTGTGGTTGGCAAGTTTTGGCCTTTCTAAGTTAGTTGAATACACAATGATTTTACAAGAAAACTGATAGATACTTTGAAAATAAATGCGTTAAAGCTGTGTTGTTACTTTCAGGTCCAGGCTTGCGGATCAATGGTAACAGAAGAACAGCCACATGCAATGTTGATACCAATAGAGTATTTCTTCATGGGGTATGGCTTGTACAGCCCAAGAAGTCCACTCAGCCCATCTTGCATCTCACCAGAGCTTCTCTCTCCAGAAAGCATGGGTCTGAAACTAAAACCAATCAAGACCCGAATGGCGCTTGAAGTTTAAAAGCTTGCAGGAATGGAGGTAGATATTTCTCGATCCAATTCATTCACTTCTGTTGGGGGTTGAATTTTTTTTGGTTCTTTTGTTGATTCCTTAAGTAGGTTTGGTTGGAGGGAGTATGTAGATATAGAAAGAAGGAAAACATTTGTAAGTGATTATTGATAGGAACACAATTAACACCCCTATATTATTCATTCTTTTGTAGTCGGTTATAAAATGAGAAATAAATTGAGCTGTCAGTAAATTTCTAAAGAGGACAGAAATCTTATTTATGATGACGACGATGATCAATAATAGAGATCAACCTCTTCATTTATGCTTCTATGTATCTTCAAGTCTCTCTCTCTCTCTCTTTTTGGGGTTTTCTGTGTTGGTCAGAGACATGTAAATTTTGAACCGGAACCGACAAACCGAATCGGAATCGGATCGGTCAAAACCGGAATCGAACCTGAACGGGTCGGGAACTGGCCGACCAAAACTGGACGGTTATGGTTTCGATTTCAGTTCTATCCCTTTAAAAACCGTCAAACCGGAGGTTAGAACCGTCATTTCCCTTTTTTTTAACCTTATAAATACCACTACTCTATTCTTACCAATTTCACACTATTTTTTCTCTCTCAAAAATTTATTTTGCTCTAAATAGCTCTTATTAATTATTTATATATTTTATTATTGCAATTATGTTTTCTATATTTTTCAAAGTTATTTTTTGTAATTACATTTTTCAAATTTCTTCTACTTTTTTACTATAGTTTAATTTAGTTATTTTGTTATTTTATTATATTTAATAAAATTTAATGAGTTTTTTTTTTTAATTTTGATTAAAATTATGTGATGTAATTACTAGTAGAATAATTAATTTGTTTAGAAATTATTAAAAAAATCTTTAGAATACAATGTATTATTGGTACTATAATTAATTATTGAATATAACAAAATATACAAACCGGAAAAAAATTGACGGAATAAAATAACGGATTAAAAATTTTTTTTTTTAAAAAAAGAACCGGACCAGAACCAAAATCGGAGGTTTAACCGATCAAAACCGAAACCTAAAACTGTTAAAACCGGAATTAGAACTGAATCGAACCAAAATCAAATTAAACTATGAGAACCACGGTTTGGTTCCGGTTCTTCCATTTAAGAAATTAGAACCGCCTGTTCCTGAACTAGAATTAACAGTTTCCAAACCAGCAATAAGCCTAGGTTAGACTGTGAGTTGTCAATTTATGATTTTTGGTGTGGAATGCCTTTTTTGTTCCCATGAATGGAGGGAAGCTTTTTGGGTAGAGGACCCCCACTAATATAAATATGAATATGCCAGTTTGTAAATATACGATTGAATGCTTCATTTCTGGAGCGGAGATCAGTGACAGCCTTTTCTTGTGGACCTTCATGTTTGGGGTTGGTGATCCACTCATTACGCCTCATACTTGCCATACCCAAATTTAGTCATGAGTTGTGACCCCAAGAAAAAAAAAGAACATGCAATAATTTAATTATGTTTGTTTCTATTTCATATATTCCTAGATCTGCGAGAGCAAAATTCGCTGGTTAAGTTGGCAATCATGCCTACTTCAGGATCTAACGGTCCCAAAATTGAGCTCACCAAGATTTGGAGTATTCTTGGGGTACTTATAGAAATGAAGTAGCTTCATAAAAAAAAAAGGTTGGAGGATTCTTGGGTAGTTACAGTAATGATGTATTTTGATAGCGGTAAATTGTAAATTTGGTAAATTAGATAGATTTAGAAATAAAAAAATTGAATAATATGGTTTTTAGGTGGTTCAAAATAGATACAATATAGAAAACAAACACTAAATGATAATCATCAAGTCATAGGCGTGTTATTTATGCAATTTTTAATTTTATACTACTAATTTATCATTCTATAATCTCTTTTATAATCAAATATTATTCGATTTGCTAAAAACAGAAACCATGGCTACAACAATAGTCACGGATTCAACAACCAACTGTTTTCAAAGAATCACATTCTAAACAGTATATCTTTGATTGGTTGAGAAGTTATTCCCAGTCAACGACCAATCACGCACCGTGCAATGAACTACTGTCGTTTAGTAGTGAATGGTACCTCACTCCTACCCATTAACTACCGCATGTGCTTGATCCAGTGTTGGAACCCAATTAGCTTTATATTTAGATTAAAAAGGTTGAAATTTTTTGTCTACGTTCAAAAATGCAATTTCTTAATTTTAAATTCTTAGCATCTTAATTACGTCTAGTTAATATTTTCGGATACAATTTTTGTCCTTATGTTGAAAGTTCATTAATTTAGCTCTGATCCTAGTTGTTGAATCTTTATTAGCTCCGATAGGTATTGTTGGTGCAACACAAAATCGTGTTGGCGCATCTCAAATTAAGCAAATTGAGATACCACTAGAGTACAAAACCTTTTGTTATAGGATGATATAACACAATCTTTTAACACGATACTTTTCTAATACAACACGAGACCCAACACCAAGAACTTGTTGAAGTCCTCCAATTTCTTTTGTTAATGGCCACACGGGTGAACTCGTCGGAATCAACTTTTTCATCCAAGCAACACTTGTTCTCCATCTACCTAAACTCGTTGTAGTCCATATTTTGCCACCACACTTACGGTACCATAGCACTTAGTTCCTTGTTTGGCGATTGAGACGATACTCATCTGGTGCGTGTTGGCACCAAAAATAAAACAAGCCCTTGGGGAGGCCGAGTTGCCAACAATCTCGGGTGGTGTTAACACCAAAGATGTATAGTACTCGAGGTTGATAGTATTAAGTGTTCCGGGCAAGTTGTGACACGAAATCACCGAGTCTATATCATTGTTTTATTACTATAGAATCATCAACCATGACACATTGACAAGAGCTCATGCATGACCACGTGTGCACTAATTTGTTTGCAAAAGATTTAAATGGCATAAGTGTAGCAAATACATTTGGCAAAGAAACAACCTATTGTATGCCAATTGCCAAGTTTGTGGAGAAAGATGTGGGTGAAAGTAGTTGCAACATAGTACGTGACACAAGTAGTTACTGTGACAAGGATGCAAGTGGTTACTACACGTAACAGGTGGTTGCAGATCAAGGACCATAGAAGGGAACATTAACAATAGGAGAAGGTATCCGCACATCAACACAACTCATTTGTCTTTACATTTATTTTCTCTTGGTTCAATTCTTAGTTTCTCTGTCTTTACATTTCTTTGCACTTACATTTATCTTTACTTAATTCAGTCCATAGTCTAGTCTTTTAGTTTTCATCTAGTTGTACTTTTACATCTTATCTTATAATGAAAATCACACTATGTTATGTGTTCGGCTCTTATCGAAAGTCCTAAGTTATTAAGCAACATGAACCTTTTGACATCCATATTCTCTCTCAAACATGAAAACATTCATACTAATATATATATATATATATAACTTTTCCAATTTAGATACAAGACTACAAGGCTAATTCAATTTTAAGTTGTGTTTTCATCAAATCAAAAAAGTATTCAATTTTACTAATTCAAAAACTTCTTGAATTCTCCAAAATCTTCTGAAGTAAACCATCAATCTTTGAAACATGCAAGTTAACAAAATCAAACTAATATTTATTTGAGATAAATTTGATAAAAATAGATTAAATAGTAAATAAGTAGAGAAAGTGTACATTTTTTTATAAGTAGATTGTTGAGATAGATTGAGGTATATTGAAGGTAGACTTCTAATAAACTTCAAATAAAGATGCCCAAAAACCTTACCTATTAACAATGAATTTACTAATTAATTAAAGCTTATGATCTACTTACACTAAACTTGCGAACCTGCCGATAAAAATCGTGCAAAACAAGTGGTTAACGACTAACGAGGGATGTTCTGCCGTGCATGAACGACAACGACATTCACATAAATATATATTCCTCATTTTAAGGTCCTTGAATCATTTTAAGGTCCTTGAAAAGACAGCGTCCTGTCGTCTAAATAAATAGAAGACCGTTCTGTGACGGAACACCCTTATTCTTCTTTTTAATTTTCTAGCCAGTTAATCCAACTGCCAATACCGGTTACGTCCATAAAACGAACAGTAATGCAGACAATACGCAACCCTTTCCGTTTTGCTCTCAGTAACCACTCCGCCTTCCCTGTGCATCCAACGGTGGATATAGGAGACATCTTTCTTGGCCACCGTTGGATGAACTCAACCTCCGGTCACTGAGATGGCGGGAATAGTTATGGTCTTTGACTTTGACCGGACCTTAATAGACGGTGACAGTGACAATTGGGTGGTGACTCAGATGGGACTCAGCCCTCTCTTCAATCAGCTCTACGCTACTCTTCCATGGAACTCCCTCATGGTCGGTAATTGTTGTTAATTAATGCGTTGGTGTGGCTTTAAGTTCTGATTATTCAGATGGGTTGCTTTAGTAGTGATTCAAGGAGTGAAAGTTCATTCCCTTTCGAGCTGGGCTTGTTCTAATGTAGGATGAAATGAGTGAAAGTTTATTCTCTACTTCGATGGGTTTGTTTCAGTTGCGATGAAATGATTGAAAGTTGATTCTTTTCTGAGATGTGTTTGTTTATTGGTAAAATGAGTGAAAGTTTCCACCTTTTCGAGTTAGTGGGGATGAAATCAGTCCTAATTTGATTTTTTTGAGATGGGTTTGTTTCATTAGGGAGGAAATGAGTGAAATTTGTGTCCTTTATTGGGTTCTGTAATAGAGATTGATTGTAACATGTATGATGTACTTTAATATAGGATAGAATGATGGAGGAGCTTTATGTGCAAGGAAAGACAGCTCAGGATATTGCTGAGTGTTTGAGTAGGATTCCTATTCATCCTCGAGTTATTGAGGTTATCAAGTCTGTTCATGCTCTTGGGTAATGCCAGTTCGTACTTTCCTTTTGGTTCATTGTTTGTCATTGTCAGGCCCTCTTGTTTGTGTGTTTTTGTGCTAAGTTTCGTTCTGCTATGCAATGTGGTTTTGTTACAGATGTGACTTGAGAATAATTAGTGATGCAAACCAGTTTTTCATTGAGAAAATCTTGGAGCATCATGGATTGTGGGGATGCTTTTCCCGGATTGACACAAACCCGGCTTTTGTAGATGATGTTGGGAGGATGCGGATCTTCCCTTACCATGATTTAAAGTCACCTTCTCATGGTTGCAGTTTATGCCCTTTGAATATGTGCAAGGTATTTACTGGACTATCATAGTCCTAGACGTCTAGCAATTAGCTAATCATTGAGTAGTTGGTTTCTTAATTTTGATGTCTTAAGCTTAAAATAATGATGATGTTACCGCGATTGCGACCCAAAGGTTAAGTTCATATTCAACATACTTCCCATTTCAGTAATATTTTTGGTTTGGAGCAATATGAATTGCTAGGTTAAGAATCCAAAAGATGCTTATTGGTGATTGATTTGCATCTACAGAGTCTTGCAAAAAACTGGCTAGCAGTGAGACAAATGTTTTAGCGGAAATATTGTTTAGTACCGATCTTTCTTTCTTTCTTTCTTTTTTTAAGTTTTGCATTTGTTTCTTCTAGGTAGAAAAAGAATTTTGGAATCACATAGTTGCAAGAAATCAGGTTTTGTACTCGTTTTTCTTGTAGGGGTCTAGATAGAGTAGATAGATTAGTAGTTTTTCAATCTCAATGTTCAGTTTTCATTTCGAACATCTTGAAGTAGGTTCAATACCATTAGTATGATTCTGAACAGAGAAGGGGATAATCTTCACTGCTATCAGAATATACATGCTTATGATCAGAGGGGTCACAATGAACGTTTTGGATTGAGAATTGTAGGCCCTTGTTTAATTTGGTATTCTATTTTCCCCTCCTCTGCCCTGTTTTCATAACGAAAATTCCTATGCAACTTTTGTACAGGGCTTGATAATTGACCAAATTCGAGTTTCGACTCCTCAAAATGAGATGAAAAGTTTCATCTACCTTGGAGATGGGAGAGGTGATTTTTGCCCAACTCTGAAACTTGGAGAGGGAGATTATGTGATGCCAAGGAAGAAGTATCCGCTATGGGATCGGATTTACAGCAACTCGAAGCTTGTCAAGGCAGAAGTTCATGAATGGAGTGAAGGGGAGGAGCTTGGGAAGATCCTTCTCCATCTTATCAAGAAAATCTCTGCCAAAGATAGCATCAGCAATGGTGATTCCTGTCTGTTGAATTAATCCAAGTGCAAGATTTCTTCTCATTGTTTGTCTTGCAGAAATTTATGATTACTGTCAAGTGTCAAACTTTAGACATTTTGACGTACATTTATTGGTGTACAGGACTTGATTCATTAGACAGGACTAGGATTTTCAGACCATGCTGTCTAATTCTCAACTTAGGTATTTTAATTAATCATGGCTGCGCTTGACATTTCATGAACAACTTAGGGATTGTAGCTTTTACCACATAGTTTTTCAAACATTTCTTTCTCGGGCCCAACTAGGATCAACATTAGCATGCGCCGACTAACAATCTAGTTATTTATTCTTTTCTTTTTATTACATTAACTTTCACTCGAAATCAAATCTTGACTCTTTAATTTTAGAAACGACTTCAATATTGGTTGGTTTAGAAGCTTACTGATCCTTATATTTTTTTAGTATGATTCGTATATTGAATTAGAAAAACTTCCACAATATATTTTCATGACTTTTTTGAATAGGCCAAAAATGCTATAGTTATATATAGCTACTCCTATTCATAAGTTTTTAAATGTTAATTCTCATTTCAAATTAAATATTTGTTTGTGTTTTAGCCTTTTAATGTCTCTTCTTTAAAAAAAAAGTTGTTTTATATTGAAATATATTATTAATGTATCCTGAACAAGAAAGGGGATTTATGGCAACAGCCAATAGAGTCTGCATAGACTGTATTTGGATTATGTTTAGTTTAAACAATAGGTTTTTGTTTTTTATTTATTTTTATTTTCTGAAAAATTAAAAACATTTAAAAATATGTTTACCAATCAAAATTTTTGTTAATTTTTTTTCATTTTCTCATTTTTTTATATATATTTTTTAAATTCTCTCAACTAATCATTCATAATATTTTTTAATTTTTTATACGCCCTCCAGTTTACCGGCTTAGATTGAAGATAGCCACGATCTTTATATTGTCATTAGAATATAAACTTGGTGCATCATCCAACCAATAATATTCTACTTTCTCTCCCTTGTACACAAGGAATCTAAAGAAGTCTTGCCCTGTCCTGTCCTCTCCCTCAATCTCTCTCTCTCTCTCTCTCTGAATAGTCAGTTGGGTTGTCCAAAACATATAAAGACCAGAGCTTTGTGATTTCTTCCACCAGAAACGTTTCAATTCTTGCTTCGTCTGTCGTATCTTCATTGGACTCTGACTTCAATTGCAATTGACTTCATAGAAAAAATCAATTAATCATTGAATTGATATAAATCAGCATTAAAGACTCAATCTTTTCCTCTCTCTGCGTAAATGGCAAAGAAGAGGGAGGAAAGAGAGATGGGTTTGTTCTTGGATGGGATAATAGAGGCCATGCCTGTGTTTGCTAAAGAGTTGGTTGCTGGTGGTGTTGCTGGTGGCTTTGTAAAGACTGTTGTTGCTCCTCTTGAACGAGTCAAGATTATGTTTCAGGTAAGTGAATTTCGGTTTCTTGTTGGTCTTGTTTTTCTGCTGTAGACATTCATGTGAATGGCTTGGTGTTGTCATTGTTGTTGGTGATTTCTGTTATGGTTCTGCTGTCCCTTGTAATAGGAAGTTGGGTTTTCGATTTCGATTAGCTCTTGTTGACTGTGATTAGACTAGGATTGAATTAACTGAGAATTCTCGGATTGGTTATAGTTTGAGAAAGATGATACCACTTTTATATTCTGGTTCCTAACTGTTTCCAGGATGTTTTGTGTTTTATCTTTCCGATAAATCCGAGTTGTTTGATTCTTTTCATCGTTAGTGACCTGATGTGCTTAAATTTATATTTTTCTATATTGTGAGTCACATTGTGTTACTTAGAGACATCAAAAACAAGAATTAAAAGGCTGGATAGACAATGTATCAAACATTGATCATAGCAGTTGATATTCCTACTAGAGGTAGTGGTAGGAGGAAGTTGAGTTGATGATATCTTGACTTCTGTAATTTCTGAGGTGTCTTTGGAGTAGGGCATATTCTGCAATGTTCTAGCTGTTCACTAACTATTGACTAGCAATCCAACTCATTATGTTATAAGAAACTCTATCGCTTATTTGAAGTTGAGAGATGGCTACTTAGATATGTAACTTTGGCAATTAGAGCCTCATATCTGATTATGTTATGTATTATTACTTATATTTTAACTGGGATTATTTACAAATATTGCTAGGTTTACATGTAATTGATTATAGCATTGTTTATTGTTGCACATTGTTGACTCAATAATGTGGAAAAGGAGCTGATGATTTATGCTTCTTAGACCAGAAGAGATGAATTCAAGGCTATCGGACTCTTTGGATCCATTAAGAGGATTTAAAAAACAGAAGGGATTATGGGTTTCTACAGGTGGATAGATATTTATGTTGATCATAGTAAAAAAGAATTATATTTTCTACTTTCATTTTTGTTCATTCAGTTTGTGGGTCGGTCTACAGAGGCAATGGGGCTAGTGTCGCTCAAATTGTTCCCTATGCAGCTCTACATTATATGACTTATGAGCAATATCGGAGATGCATTTCCTGATGTTGGAAGAGGTCCTGGACTTGATCTGGTGGCGGGATCTTTTGCTGGAGGAATAGCCGTCCTTTTCACTTATCCTCTTGATTTAGTTCGAACAAAATTGGCTTACCAGGTAAATAATTGACTAAAAATGTGTCCCTCAATCCGCAGGCATGAACGCATACACATGGGGTTGCAGGATTTTCGTTCGTCGAGTCTAGCTTCTTCCAATTAGCGCCTTGATTTATTTTAAGATATTTGCCTGGCATTTCATTGTTACCTTTCAGAGCAAAAAGATTATTATGCAATAGGTAATGAATTTAGTTCATTTTGGTATTTGCTTAGGATCATTTATAACGAATTGCATTTAATGGTGCAGGTCGTTGGTTCATCAAAAATAAGTATCCAGGGGGTAGTTAGTAGTGAACAAGTTTATAAAGGTATTAGCGATTGTTTCATGAAGACATTCAAAGAATCCGGATTTAGAGGTCTTTATCGTTGTGTGGGTATGTGTTACAGCATAGCTTGTGTTCACTTTGTTGTCTTTTTTCTCCCAATTAGTGAGTAAACGCCATTGTCAGCTCCATCGCTCTATGGAATCTTTCCTTACGCTGGTTTGAAGTTCTACTTCTACGAGGAGATGAAACGTCATGTTCCTGAGGAGCACAAGAAACATATCTTGGTGAAACTGGTGTGTGGATCAGTCGCTGGTTTATTAGGCCAAACCTTCACATACCCTCTTGATGTTGTCAGAAAGCACATGCAGGTACTTCTCTTCTAGACAAGTTCACTGATCTTGGAATTGCTACTGAAAGTTGAAAAAGTACTGATAATAATGAGTGAGTTGTTTGAATAGGTTCAAAGGCTCTCAGCGTCTAGTAGCGCAGAGTTGAAAGGAACAATGGAAACCCTTATTATGATAGCACAAAAGCAAGGATGGAAGCAATTGTTTTCGGGGCTTAGCATCAAATACTTGAAGGTAGCAAATCCTGTCTGTATATCCCATTCCTGCTGCTTCTTTTTATCCCGTGTCACTGTCAGTTGAACTGCTGTATAAGTTTCGGCTATGTGCTTTTTCAGGTTGTGCCATCCGTGGCAATTGGTTTTACGGTCTATGATGTCATGAAATCATACCTTAGGGTTCCATCACGAGAAGCAATAGAAGTGGTAACTGACAAAAGAAACAGTCAAACATCACTTCATTCTTAGGTAACATCCCATTTTTCTCAGGACAGTAGATCAACATATTACATTCGATTCATTAGAGCTGTAGATATATCGCTGTCTGTGGAAGATCTCGCCTCGACCTCTGATTTTTCATAATAAACCTTGGCCTGAGGCCGACATTGTTGATTGACACCATATTAGCTCTCATAAAAGCAGAGCTTGTGCCTTCTGGGCATAGATTCAGCACATTGTGTACATATAGAAGGCATGAAGTCAATAAAAATTTAGATAACTTAATTGTACATATGAATTCTGAACAATGAAATTGATAAGACGTTTTGGTGCTTCATTTTGCTTGGAAACAGATGGTTGCATGTCCAATGTAAACTAATTTATATACAAGGCAAAGTTCTATATTGATTTCAGAATTTCTTATAAATTGATCGATTTTTCTACAAACATCATCTACAAATTAACACATTTTGGTGTTAATGTCGACAGGTATTAGATCAGTTTTCTTAACCCTTGACACAGTAATGAACAAGGCACAACTGAGTAGTAGTTATTCTAGATTTGTTATAAGACGTGCTCCCGATATTTTCACCAGTAATCCCTGCAAGAACATTTACCATTCTTAAAATGATGGAACCGCTTGCTGTCCCTGACAATGAGCTCTCTTCCAACAATCTTTGACATGATTTTTATAGCATTGTGACAGTCACCACAGATTCGGAGATTTTTCATGATCCTCAAAGTTTGTCTTGCTGGAGTGCTGATCAAACCGTAAGCAATTGCCA
>CAODLS013335382.1:0-28139 GCA_948243855.1 Flueggea neowawraea | reverse complement strand
TTCACATCATTAACAGAAATTCCATCTCTACTATACATGATAGTATCAACAAAACTCTCATATGACTCAGGCAATGAATGCAACAGAAACATAGCTTGATCCTCATGATCAATGTCAACACCAACACCTTTCAAATCTAATACAATCCTATTAAATTTATCAATATGTTTGTTTACCTGCATGCCTTCTGACATCATCAAGGTATGCAGCCGCCTTTTTTGATAAAGCTTGTTCGACAGGGATCTCTTCTGATACCTACTTTCCAGCTTCTTCCACAAGCTTGTTGTAGTAGTTTCATCAGCCACCTCCCTCAAGACTTCATCCGCCAAACTCAATAGAATTGCACTATGCGCTCTCTTTATAGCCTCTGCTTTATGCGCTGTTGTCAATTCTACCTGTAATTTCTCTTCACCTTCAATTGCCTCCTCACACTTCTGCTGAATTAAAATCGCATTCATCTTCAACTTCCATAGCGTGAAATCATTCGAACCATTGAATTTCTCAATATCGAATTTATACGAAGACATCTTCTTTCTGCAGAACAAACCCAAAGTTTTTGAACAAACTTCTGTGGCTCTGATACCACTTGTCAGGGAAAATCGGTGATTGAAGAATGCAGAATAAACAAAGAGCAATCACACAAGAACAAAATATTTACATGGTTCGATCAATAAACGATCTACATCCACGGGCAGAGCACAAGTATTCTATTATTCAGAGTTACAATTGGCCAAAAGACACCAAGATTGTTCCCAAGCCACCTATTTATAGTATACAATGAAACTCTAGCCAAAATAGGCCACCTAAAATCCTAATACACGTATTAGAACCCGTTCCTAAGCAGGAATTACGTCCAAAATAGGTTACACGAACAAACTGGTTAAGACACAAACAAATCCTTAAAGACACGAACATGAGAACCCAACCGTGTGTCGAGCATTTTATTACACGGTCTAGGACACGGCCGTGTCTCAGGCTGTGTCATGTACTGTCTCGCCAGAACACCTCTGTTTTGTATCTGATTTGTCCCATTTCGACTTTTGTTCATCAACTATCAATCACGACTTCAATCTTGACCAAGAAAATCGACTTCAACATTAACACTTTTTAATGTTGATTGTGCATTAAGCTTCTATTTAGTGGAAGAACGTTTTGTTTTTTTCTTTTATTTAGTGGAAGAGTTTTTTGCCTTTTCTAATATTTGCAAATTTAGCAACCAATACATTGCAAACTGTTATTACTATTGATTGTACATTTACAAATTAATTGTTTTATTAAAAATATTCAAGCTATTTATGTAAATTAATATAATAAATTAATTGTTTGTATTTTTCACCTTAGTTTTGATTCCTTTATTCTGATTAGAAAATATTTTATTCTAATTAATTATTAAGAAATTATTACCCAAAAAATTGAATTTTCACTATGGTGGCGACGAATTGGTCACAGTGATAGCGACCAATTCGTTGCAACATTCATGTTTGCGACGAATTGGTCGCAAATTTAGTGAACAATTCAAAATGTTATAAATATTGATTGTACATTTACAAATTAATTGTTTCACTAAAAATATTCAAGCTTTTTATGCAAATTAATATAACAAATTAATTGTTTATAATTTTCACCTTAGTTTTGATTCCTTTATTCTGATTAGAAAATATTTTTATTCTAATTAAAGTGCAAGCAATCGAGTAATTTTCAAAAATTGGGTGAAGTTTTAAGAAATATAACAACACAAACAATCAATTTGTTATACTAATGAAAATTAAGAGCTTGAATATTTATGAAACAATTAATTTATCAAATCTTCAGTTAAAAGAAAAAAAATAATTTATCAAATATGTAATTAATAGTTTGTGACGAATCGATCGCTACATTTGCGACAAAGTCGTTGCAACACATGAAATTGTGACGAATTAGTCGCTAAATTTATGACCACTTCGTAGCAATTGCTACTTTTGTGATGAATTGGTTGCTAATTTTTTTCATCTTTTTTTTTTTCCTTTCACAAAAACACAATCATGTATGTTTGTCTCGTCAAATTGAAAATAATTGAGTAATTTTCAAAAATTGGGTGAAAATTTAAGAGATGTAACATTACAAACAATTAATTTGTTAAATAAAATCTTTGAATAATATATTCCAGTAAATAGACAACTTAATTCATGTACGATTCACTCTTTGACTTGCAAGCAATCGAGTAATTTTCAAAAATTTTGTGAAATTTTAAGAACTATAAAAATACAAACAATCAATTTGTTATATTAATGGAAATTAAGAGCTTCAATATTTTTAATGAAACAATTAATTTATCAAATATGCAATTAATTGGTTTGCGACGAATTCATTGCTAAATTTGCAACAAAATGACATTTTGTCACACAATGTTGCGACGAAGAGGCACGTGGTCGCAACTTTTTGCGACGCAAGTGTCATTTTGTTGCAAAAGTTTGTTTGTGACGAATTTGTTTTTGTCACAATATTTTTGCGACAAATTTGGTCGCAAAATGGTCAACCCAACTTTTTGGAACCAATTCGTCACAAAAAAAGTTTGTCCCAAAATTTTTTCGCAATTCAGGATTTTTCTTGTAGTGCACCATAAGTGAAGCTTATGAATAAAATTTAATGAGGCAAAGAAAAATAATTATATTCTGCAAAGATATGTCTTATCAATGTCAAAATTTTCTCAAATGTAAAAGAGAAGTTTTTTTTTTATTGCAAGGGGTTGAATCTGAACTCTTAGGTTAATAATGCACATATCCTGTTACTTGAACTTCCCTCAAGTAGCAAAGTTAAATATTATTACATGTACAGATTCTATAAAAGTCATTTTAGAGCTACAATCTATATTGCTTATGTAGAAAGAGATAATATTATTGATGGCATTGAATAATTTAGATCCAAGATGGATTGTTAACTGAATTTTCTCATGTATGTTCTATATATAAATGAAGAGAATAATGGATTGCTTGAATATTATGCATAGAATCGAACTATTAAAAGGTAGGTGCGAAGGAAAGAAGAAAAAGTGGCGGGTGGATACATGGAGCAAAAACAATAAATTTTTACTACAAATAAAAAGGTATGATAATTGTTTAACTCCGCTCAAATCGCAAGTTGTAAATCTAGTTTAAGTTAGAGCATTACCTGTTACGTAAATCCCAGCCAGCCACATCGGCTGCCTTGGCAAGAGCTTCGTGCCAAAAAAGTGCTTCACTGTAACTCCCTGTCTGTTTTTCTACTTCCAATGGATCCGCATTGTAAAAAACAGGGAAAACAATGTGTCTTTTAGATTCTTTGCATTCCAGGATCTTTTCTAGTTCTTTTAAACAAAACTCAGATGATGCATAATTTGGTGAGAAAATGACAATGGAAATCTGTGAGGCTTCTATAACTTGGAAAAGGGTAGACGAGATTTCGTCCCCTTTTCTGAGATCTTTATCCATGAAAACGTTGACTCCCTCGTAGCGCAAAGCAGTGTATAGATGGCTTGTGAAGTTATCTCGGGTGTCAGCACCTCTAAAACCCAAGAACATATCATATTCCCACCTCTTTTTAGAAGAAGAGGTAGAAGCCATCTGGAGAGATTAAGTTCCTTCAATAGAAGGCTTAATACTAATAGATCAATTCATCATAATGACTGCTTCAATCTGTGTTATAATCAGTTACAAGTAGATGTAAGGATTTGAGGCATGATCGCAACAAGAAAACAAGAAAATGAGTCGGTTAAGCTTATGAAACAAAATAATTTCACGGAAAAGAACGATGTAGTCTCACATCCAAGTTGTAATAAAATGATTTCATGGAAAAAGAACCATCTAGTTGCACATTCAAATAATAAACTTGGTGACTATTGGAAATTAAATGAATGGAAGGAAAAAATAAAAATAGAAAAATATATATGCGTACCATGCATGTCTATGCCCTGCTAAGTTGATGTGTCTTGAAATATTATGACCAACATTTGTAATAATCAAGACTGCGAGCCTACAAGAATCAGTCAGTATTGAGAGAGCTGAAGGCCTAAGATGGGTGTAATATTAGTCATAAGGAAATGAAAACTATGAAGGGAAAGGATCTGAACAAAATCAACATCAATTATGAAAAAACAAATCCAGGTAAATGCTGCACCAACCTTTAAATTATGTTAGAAGACCGTTTCTCTGTTAGAAGATGCCAACTTGTTCATTTAAAAAAAAAGTCAATTTGTTCAGGTTGAGAAGATAAGCTTGTATTAGTTTTACTAATTATTAATTCATATTTAGCCGTTTGCATTGGCATATGTAGTTTTTATGCCCTTTGTAATCCTGTTGGACATGATCATGCACGCTCTTCACTATATATATATATGCCGTCTGTATATAATCAGTTTGAAATAGATCAAACGGTGTATATATGATTCTCTAACTGTAGATAAAATTGTTGCTATATGGATTGAAAGGAAGATCCAAACATGGTATTTGACAAAGAGATGGTATTGGTCGTGTGTGCTCATTTAGGTCATGAGGATATATTAAACATTACTTCAGTTATTTATTATGATCCATTGTAGTAATCTCTATTGTTCCAAATGGTGAAATTAGATGATACAAAAATTTTAGAAAGCATTATGTAAAATTTTAAATAGCAATAATGATCATCAAGCAAATTGTATACCGTTAAAGATACAGCTAAACTAAATACAAAGGTAATCATTTTCACAATGAATAAATTTAATTAGATGTTTAACTGCATAAAATTTAGTATATTAATTAGTTATTTTACAGGTCTGCTATTGAAGCTTTTATAACATACAAGTTTTAATGAACAAAAAAAAAATATCAGCAATGTGTCTAGTCCACAATACTATTGTTACAAAAGACCAATTTACCATTTAAGAAATTCAAGCTGTCAAAAATAAAACCGTAATTGAAGTTAAACATACAAAAAAGAAAAGAAAACAAAGTAAAAACCAACAAAGTGGCAAAATAAAAATTTCACATTGTAGATAAACAACCCAAGAAATCCAACCTATCAAAAAAGAAAACACTTAAAACAAAAAAGGGACAAAGAAGAGAACGCAAAATGTTAAAAAAAGGAACTAAAACTAGACACGGAGAAGTAATCAAAAGACATGGTTGCAAAGAGAAAGTCAAAAAAGACAAACGACATGCCAATGAAGATGAAGACAAAAAATCAATAAAATATTTAAACATAAATATAGAAAATTAGACTAATTAGTGCATTAACAATTTATTAAATAGAAATAGTTCAAGAGTGTTCTTTTGCATCCTTCTTGTTAAACAAATATTGTTATAATCAAGTCATAAATGTATAATATTTTCTCTTTGGAAATGAAAAATAAATATTTATGTCAAATAAAAAGGTATAATAATTGTCTAATTCGGCGCATTGGTTGCAAATATAGTTAATGTGTGTATTTGTTTTTGGCATATTAAGCATACTACACTATCCAATTGAGCATATTCTATCATTTATGCATGTTTGTTTAAGTAGCATATTGAGTCAGAATATTAACAAAAGACAAAAAAAATATTCTACTCCTTTCTAAAAGTACCCTTATTTTAGACAACCATATCATTTTTATTCATTTTATCCCAATTTTATCAATAATATTCATTATGCACAATAATTAAGAAATTGTAGTTTTAGGAGTTATATTAATTAAATTTTATAATTTTTCCGCTTATTCCCTTATAGTTTTTCAAGAAAAATATCTTTCAATTAATATCTGTCAAACTCAACAACTGAAATTAGTTAAGATCAATATTGTAACTTTGCTAATAATTAGTAGAATTAAAAAAAGTGTGCTCAT
Source organism: Flueggea neowawraea (assembly GCA_948243855.1). NCBI lineage: Eukaryota > Viridiplantae > Streptophyta > Magnoliopsida > Malpighiales > Phyllanthaceae > Flueggea > Flueggea neowawraea. Next base: position 22,324 of record CAODLS013335382.1, on the reverse strand, counting down.
ATTTTAAAACTCTCAAAATAGAATTTGTCTATAATATTAGCATTAAGGGAGTATCTCTTTTTTAATTCAATTAAAAATGGGGTACAATAGTAATAAATTGATAAGGTAGAACATACCAAAATTCAATTCTAACAGTTATGACAATTTTAATATAAAATATTTAGAGGTAAATGCATCTCTAACAATGATCTAGTGTAAATTTATTGGATTTCAAAAGTATTGGACCATGGTTGGAGATGGTTTAATACATGGGACGGTACAATGCTAATTGTTTATGGACCACACCGCATTAGTTTCAATATTTTGGAATCCAATAGACGCTCACTAGACCATAATTGGAGATGGTCCAAAGCATGAGACGGTTCAATGCTCATTATCTATGAACCCCACCGCATTAGTTTCAATATCTTTTTTTTTGTTCTTTTCTATAAATATATGATTGGTTTTCCATTTTTTCCATAATTTATCTCTATTCTTTTATCTATAATATTATGAAAAATTACAAAATTTATTCAATTAAATCATTAACATATTGTTTATGGCTATTTTATGTACTTTGATTATTACATGTAATATACTTGTAATTGTTCAAGAATTATGTAGTAATTTTTTATTGTTTGAATGAAATAGTATTTTCTCATATTTAAAATAATTAAATTTTCTACAAATAAATTATCCTATTATTTGTATAATATATCATTTCTCACTTATTAAAAATATTAAATTGTTTGAGTGAAAAAATGTACTTTGTGTAATATATATTGTAAAAAACATTAAATAAAAAGTTAAGTAAATGTGGTTTCGTTGCAAATTCCAATGATAGTTTATTCCTTTGGAGAAGAATGGTTTAATAAAATCTTGATGTGTCATTGGATTAGAACATTTTAAATCTAAACTATTAAGGATGCCCTAATTGTAAAAACAACTCATTAGGGGCAATATAAACATTTTGGAAAAATTCATCATCTATCTGAATCTACCAAATCAACTACAGTCTATCAAACTCAATCTACTTCTTTCACGACCCTTTTTTGGATCATAATCAGTGTACGAGACGAACCGTCTATAGGAGCTGATGGGGTGTCAACCTACCAAAATAATATTAACCTGCTCAAGGACAATAAATATGAGTAAAGCAGTGAGCAAAGTCGATCCACAAATATTGGTGAAAAATTGTTTAATTGCCGAAAAATAAAAAGTAAAATAAATAAATGAAAATGAAATTGAAGCCGAAATTAAAAGAAAGCAGAAGTTGGAAATTCGTAGCAAAGAAATAAACAGTAAGAATGAAAATGACAGAAATTCAATTATAATAAAATCCTAGCTAAGGTACTTCTCTGGTCAATCTAAACAGTTAATCACAGACACAAAAGATAAATATTAAGCATTCAAGCATATAGAGTTATAGTAAATAATGACACACTCAATTAACCAATTTCTTCTTAGATGTTCAATAGCTCTGGGACACCCTGTAGACTATTTTTCTAACCACTAGACAACCCCTAGGATGACCTGACAAAGTTTAATCTGTGACAGCAGTACGAATTAAAGAGACTTCTGTCCTAGCCAATGAAACCGGAAACGTCGTGATTCATTTAAACCAAATTATTCAATTCTATAACAATGAACAATGTTCAACACATAAATTCACGTTATTTGTTACCTAGATTAGGACTAATTTGATACATTACCAATCCTAAATAGTGGCATATTATCTCAATTAATCAACCAACAGGCCATTGTCAATCAATCAATCAAAATAATAATAAAGGAACTCAAGCATAGCAACTAAATAAATACTTGAATTAATTAATAACAGTTAAAACAAAAATCTCACAACATCAATGAATTGAACTTTGAAATACCTTAACTAGAAAGAGATTTAGTTACACATGCTTAAAGGAAGGACACCCGAAATTTAAGAGAGTGGCAGCTGCCTCCAATTTTGCATGAATGAGAATGGAAGAAGAGAGAGAGAGGATTGCGTTTAAATACATCTCCTAATTAGGAAAGCCAAAATCTCCTAAAAAATAGCTAATAAAAATAATAATAAAGCTAATTGTTTTGATCCAACAACAAAACTGAGTTAGAAGCTTTCAAAATACATTCAAAACACGGCCCATAAGTGTGGCAAGCAGTCCAATGCACGTGATCAAACTTGGCCAACGCGCGTCAACTATGTCGTGGTCATGCAGAAATAAAATTTTCACCTGAAATGCTCAGAAATAGCGCAACTTCTTCATGTTTCAACAATATCCTACCTAAAACACCAAAAAAGTATAAAAACATAAGAAGACATGAATAATAACAATTTATAATGCAAAACAAGTATAAAATGCAACATAAATCATGTCTAAAATGCAGCCTATCAGGAGCCGACCCATCTCATACAAGCCTCAAAGATTCAGAGTTACTACCCAACATCCATTTTAAACATTTATTAAAAAACATTTGTTATCAAAACATATATAATAAAAACGGGTTTACCATATATCAGAATATATAGATTACATATATAATATGTATATACAAACTCAAGGTAAGTATATCCAAAATACTAAAAACATGGTAACCCAGTAACCATACAGCATCTCAGTGCATAGATCTATAAAAAACAAACAGAGCCAGAGCAAAAAAGGCATCACTAACCAAAAGACGTCTCACTGGTGTCCAAGATTCGGTGCAGTTGCTGAAGCCAAAAGCTGAACACCTGGAAAATAAGAATCAAAGGTAAACAGAAAACAAAAAGGGAGGGTTAGAACCCAGTGAGGAATAGTACTCCAAAACACCTCATACGTGCCTCACAGAAACTGGTTTGAAAACAGTTCAAAAATAGCACATGCATGTATAATGAAAATATACATACATATACACACTACATAAGTAGTAATGTCTCAAAATCATTTTGAAAACGTTTTCAAGCAAAGCATACAGCATGTACAAAAACATAATAAATATAATAATACAAGTGTCAAAATTAGAGTATACGTGATATGGGATCAAAGTAAAGGTGTGCATATAGCACCAAGTCAAAGGTGATGTGGACTCCGCCACTAGAAATAGCTCATACGTGGACTCTGCCACTAGAGAAAAAAATCAAGTGTGTTGCGCTACACACGGGTTACCACCTACCTTGGTAAATGTGTCTTCACAAACATTGATATACCAAAAGTTATGTACCCCATAGCATATGCGTTCCATATCAATCTAAAATCCATAATATATTATACAGAATCAGAGCGTGCAAGTAGAATAAAAAAACATAGAGGAAATATATATACTACATATATATATCGATTTTCAAAAACAGAGGATGAAACATTAATTCACATAATACAATTATTATTATTATATAAAATCCTTAGATTAGTCAAATTTCAGAATATGTCAGCACTGCAAAAACAAATACAGTTTCGAGACATAGTCTATGTGTCTGAAACTGTCATCCACTTACCTGGATGTCTAAGCTGAAAATCCAATCAAGTTCCACTAGCAGGTGGCTGGTCGTGCTAGCAGGGACACGAAGCTAAAACAAAGGTATTAGAAACAAGGTATATCAGAAACAAAGCAAAGTGTGGTACTGATACTGTGGTGGTACCGAAATACGTGCACATGCATATGCAATTACAAATGCTTAAACGACGCCCAAAAGTCCGTTACGGTCGAAGATCCAACACTCTCGACCTAAAAATCAAAATCTACATAAAATTGCGATTTGGTTCCTGAACTTTTGTAAAATTATATTTTAGTCCCTAAGTCCTCATAAAATTACAAAATAGTGATCAACATTTTTCAAAAATTGCAATTTAGTTCTCTAAATAGTCAGAACCCTCAAAAGAGTCCTCAAACTCTCACAAATTGTAAATCAATCCCTAGACCCTTAAATATCAATTCTATTCCTCCAATTATCCAAAATCACCAAAATTACAGTTTTGGTCCCTACGGCAGAAAATCACACAAAATCACCCCAAAACTCAAACCGACCATTACCCGATGTTCCGATCGGTCGACATTACCTCTAATCATGCTTAGGAACATAAATCCATCAACAAATCCAACAAAAAAGCTCCAAAGTAGATCAAAATCAACCAAACCATCCAGAACCCTAGCCTACATAAAAACTCATCAAATCTCTTGTTTCAATGCTTGGTTCTTGTTAATCTAAGTCCTACTCAACTTATTTTAGCAACCTATAACACCCATTAACTCAGAATCATCTAAAATTTGAAAACCCAAATCAATTCGACTAAAAACGAAACCCATGAATCAATGCATGAAAATGATGTTTAATCCAAGAAAGAGATGTAATCTTACCTCAGAAAATGGTTAGGGATGATAGACGAACAAGTGGAGAAGTCTCAAACCAGTTGAGAGAGTTTTGAGTGAGAGAGGAGTGAAATAAATGAAGAAAGTCGGGTTGTTGGGTGTTTTAAACGCTGACAGATCAAGGCCCACGTACGTCAATTTAGAGTTAACGTACATTACCAAGCTTTAACGTACGTTATGCTAACCTTACCGTACGTTATTGGGGCAAAAATCATGTTTAGAAGCCATTGGAACCTTGCTAACGTACACTAAGAAAATGCTAACGTACGTTGATCATGCAAGAACCCAGTTAATGTACGTTAATCACATACCTAACGTACTTTAACTCAACTCCAGCTTACGTACATTAAGAGATGCAATAACATACGTTATCTGTCCTTTAGCTTACCTCCATTAAGTTTCTCGCTCTCGAACTTGTTCCAAATCATTCCCGAGACTTACCAACACCCAACCTTACAACATAACATCATTACACATCCTCAACACTTAATCGATACCTCAATCATCCCAAAGATCAAATCAAAACTAGATCAAAAATCTACCGGAATTCTGATCGAAACAGACGGGGTATTACAACTTCTGTAATCTATCAAAAAAATATACTCGAAAATATCTATCGAATCTACTTATGAAGTTGGAGGATTACATGTTACATAAATCCTTGTTGGCCACGTCAGCTGCTTTGGCAAGAGCTTCATGCCAAAAAAGTGCTTCCATGTAACTACCTGTCTATTTTTTCTACTTCCAATGGGTCCACATTGTAAAAAACAAGAAAAACAATTTGTCCTTTAGATTCTTTGCATTTGAGGATATTTTCTAGTTCTTTTAAACAAAACTCAAACTATGCATATTGATAGGTTGCATTTCATGTATTCTTTTATAGTTAGTTTTGCATTATTTTGCGTGCCAAAGTATTGTTATTTTTGTGTTTTTATATATTTTTATTTTTATATGTGTTTTAGGTGATGGGTTGACAAATTAGTGAAAAGAGGCTACCTTTGGATGGAAGGAAAAGAAGATCAAGTTTGGACCCTAATATGATATGACCATGTCGTATGGACTGTGAGCTGGTGATCGAACTCCTGTAAGTGCACCAGTATCGATGTAGTTTTATCTTAGGAGTATCGCTAGGGTTATCGAATCCTAAGGAACGAGTACTAATGATGATGAAATCGTAAAACAAAAGCAATAAAACACATGATTATATTTTTGGGGTTTTTGATTAATAAAACACAATATTAATAAAGACAAGCAATTAGAAATGAAAGGAGATAAACAATATATGATGAAGCGTTAAGACTTTTGAGATTTCAACTAAGACTTCTATTTGCTATATTAATGAATAGGATTTTGGAATTAAGTGTTCTCTCACTATTCTTGCTTAAAACCTCTTTTAAATTCATTTAAACTATGTCTATATTTATTAGAAGGGTCATCTCGGCATCACCTAATTAAACTATACTTTTTAAGCCATTGAAGAATTTCATCAAACACCTTACCTACATAGAATACTTCTATCATAGGTTAGGCAAGTTTAATGCTTGTGGACCTCATCTAACCTTCATTACTCAATTCTTCAACTAGATTTATCACAACTATTATCATGATGATCAAGCACAACAATAGTCTATCAAAACAAGTTACTAAATCAAATCCAAAGCAATCTTCAAATAAAGAACATAAAGCACAATACTCATTCAAAAATATAACAAATAGTCATCAATAATTTACATCTCTAAATCCCAACAATAAATCTAAGCTACCATTATAATTGAAAACAAAATGAAACTATAAATATGAAAATAGAACATAATCAACAACTAAAAATGAGAAGAAATAGAAGGATGATGGAAGTGGAGTAGCCTCTTCAATATGCCCTCAAGAGGAAACCCCAATTCTTCAAGCCTCTTCCTCTTCCTCAAACCCTAGACTAAAGCTATCTAAAAATTGAAAAGACTAAGAGAATATTTTTTAGGAATAGAGAATGTTCCTTAAAGAGCAAATAAGAGGAGTATTTATACCCCTCATGTGACCTCAAAACCTTTCAATTATTGCTGACAAAAATGTCCTTGACTTATGCCTTTGGTCCCCACTCTTTGTCCTCATCTGCCACCATTTCTCTCCTTTTTCAAGAGGGGCCATGACTATGGTCCCTCTCAGCTTGGAAGCTTGAGCGTGGCGTTTGTGCCACGATAGTGGAGGTGGACCATGGCTCGACCACTGTTTGTCCACATTGTGGCCACGGTCTAAGACAAGACCGTGGCCACATTCTGTCTTGCAAAGAAACCGTGGCTTGGCCATGATCTACACCATGACCATGGGCACATTCTGTTTCTTGTCCATTTCCGCTTCCTTTGCACTTTTGATCTTTCAACCTTCATACTTTTTTTTTCACGTTTTCAAACCAATTCCATGCAAATCAATCCCAACCTACAAATCACAAGAAATATATAAATTCGACAATAAATGCTCGAATACATCACCTGGGTAGAATTGTTTGATCAATTATTGAGATGGGCCACGCGTTTTGGACGAATGGGATTTGTCAAATCTGACATGTCAAGAAGGAATTTGAAGGCTTTACTTCTGTTTTATCCTAGGAGAATGTTATAATATGCTTTAGTTAATATTGCATTCCTAATAGGGTTAGCTTTAGGTCTTTAAGTATAAGTACTATTTTTATAAGAGCCTATTGTTACGACCCAAAATTGGCTAGGTAAAATTTGACTAAGTCATTAGAAGAATTTTCTAGAGTGTTGCGGAAACTGCCTATGCCAAGATGTGTGCCAAAAAATTTTCTAAAATGCATTGGAGAGGTACAGAAAAATAACCAAGGCATGGAATTGCTAAGAGAAGTTGGAAACTTTCGCAACTTGATCAAGCTTGGCGTGCTTCTAGAATGTTCCGCATGGTGCTACATTCTCTACATCATTCACTCAAACTACTAGAAACTTCTCATGCTTGCTGGACCTTCTTTGTAAATAGAGAATTGTATAGAAATCTCTGGATCAATTATTTGTAGCCACACATTGAGGAGGTGTATTGCCTATATAAAGGTCACCCCATTCATTTGTAAATTTTAGCTTGTACAATTGTATAAAGTCTTCCATTTCCTAAGTGCTCTCAACTCACTCTCTACTATACTTAAACCTCTCATTGCCTAAGTTTGCTCGTCCTACTTTACTCAAACTCACATCAAGGCTTACTTAGTTCTATTTGTCCCACGAAATAGACTAAATGCCGCGCACATTAGCTAGCACAAAAGGCTAAGTGCATGACACTATGCTGATGCAGATTGGACAGGTTCTGTGGTTAACAGGCGCTCAACAACAGGTTATTGTTCATTTGTGGGTGGAAATGTAGTCACTTGCGTAGCAAGAAGCAAGGAATAGCTGCTCGATCAAGTGTAGAAGCAGAGTATAGAGCTATGGCATATGGTGGTTGTGAACTCTTATGGATTAAAAGAGTTATGGCAGATTTACATCAACTAAGACAAGAACCTATGGTACTACACTGTGACAGCAAGGTTGCCGTTGGCATTGCACATGATCCCATTCAGCATGATCGTACCTAGCATATCGAAATTGATATGTTCTTTATCAAGAAGAAATTAGATGATAAAAGCCTACGACTTTGTTGCACAAGGTCCGAAAGTTGGTTGATGTCTACACTAAAGGCTCAAGTGGCTAGGCTTTCCACTCAATTGTTTGCAACATGGGTTTGCGAGATATCCATACTCCATCTTGAGGAGGAGTGTAGAAAAGTATATTATGAATAGGAAGGTTTACTATGTAGAATACTTCATTGACTATTCGTAGAAGTAGATTATATAATTGATTTGGTATATTTACTTGGGTAGAATCTTTCCTATTTTGTACACTCTTCCTATTGTATGTAAATAGAGTTCCTGGTGTAGGCAAAAAATATAACCCTATTTTCATCAAACTCTGTGCCTAAAGTTTCTACAATGCCATATATTTTGCCTAGTCATAGATAAGACTACAATACTTAATTTGCCTTGTGGCCTTGTATTGTAACTCATAGTAGATTCACTAATGGTAAACACATACCTCCTTTTATCAAGATTACTTCGAAGGTTTGAGTGAACATAATCAAATGCAAAACGCTTTTTTTTTTGACAAATATATGTTAAAAAGCTTTATTTTGAGGTAAATTAAATATGACTAAGACAGAAACAACCTACAAATACAATTCTTGTTCGAAGAATAGTTCAAATATTAATAAGAAGTTAAAAGATTACTTATTATTTATCTCCCAGTTAGCAAAACGAGCTGCCTTTGCAGGAGCTGCCTTCCATCGTCGCACATTTTCCACATTCTCTTTGATAGCTTCTTCGCCATAAAAGAATCTTTTAAGTCCTTGGAATTCAGCTTCTTGACTGGACAACGCTTTTCCACAACTCCCTATCTGTTTTTCTACTTCTAATGGATTCACGTTGTAGAAAACAGGCGAAACGATCTGTTCTCTGGATGCTTTGAAAATAACAAAACTTAGATGCTGCATAGTTCATCCAGACAAAACTTAGATGCTGCATAGTTTTGTGAGAAAATAACAATAGAAATCTTTGAGCATTCTATTATTTGAAAAAGGCCAGATGAGATCTCTTCCCCTCTCTCAAGCTCTTTATCCATGAAAGCGTTGACTCCCTCGCGCAAAGCATTGTACAAATGGCTAGTGAAGTTATTTCGGGTGTCGGCACCTCTAGAACTCGAGAACACATCATATTTATTCGTGGAAGAAGAAGTAGCAGCCATCTGAAGAGATGAAGTTCCTTTAATGGAGGCTCAATACAAATAGATCAATTCATCATAGTGACTGTTCAATCTCAATCTGTGTTAATAATCAGTTACAAGTAAATGTATGGATTTCGAGGCCTGATAGCAATAAGAAAACAGGAAAATGAGTAACATATATAAGCTGATGAAGCAAAATAATTTCATGAAAAAAAAAGGGATCTAATTACACATTCAAGCTATAACATACAATGAAAAAATCAACTTGGTGACAATTAGAAATTAAATGGATTGAAGAAAAACAAGGAAAAAAATTTGTATATGCGTACCATGCATCTGTATGCCCTGCTAAGTTGATGCATATTGAAATATTATGACCAACATTTGTGAAAGAAATGTGAACCTAGAAGAATCAGTATTGAGGGAGCTGAAGGCCTAAAATGGCTGCAATACAAATCCATAAGGCAGTGAAAACTATGAACGGCAAGGATTTGAACATAAATCAACAATAATTATGAAAAAAAAGTACAGGTCAATGCTACGCCATCTTTCAAATTACGGTAGAAGAATTGGTTCCTCTGTTAAAAGATGCCAACTTGTTCATTTCGAAAAAAAAAAGTCAATTTGTACAAGTTGAGAAGATAAACTTGTAATAGTTTTATTAGTTAGTAATTTATATTCAGTAGTGTATATTGGCGTGTGCAAATATTAATTATGTGAAAGAAGAGTTGATTTTTGGCTTAATTTAAACTTCTTCCTCTCTTTTCTTGCCCTCTGTTTTCATGTTGGACATGGTCATGCCTCTGATAAATGATTACTGAGCTATCTACATCATTATGAACGGTAGATGCCAAACAATTCAGCAAACTATGGGCAATCTTCCGATAGAACAAAGGATGTCTATTAAAATTGTACCTAAAGTTGAATATTGCCTAGAACAGACTCACTGCCACCGTTGTTCTGGCCATACCATGGCTACTTCCAGAGATGTCATGTTGGATTGATGCTTTAAGTTGTTTTTAACAAAGAAATGGTTTCTTTACTTTTCAGTTTTCACATGATTATGGTGTGTAAATTGACTGTGTAGATAACAAGTAATTACGATGCTTGAAAAGATAAATACGATTTTCAATTTCATCATCCGTCGTGGAGACATTTCCCCAGGAAGAATTTCGAAATTTGGCATACTCCCATTGACGAAAGCGTTAATACTTACAGCTGCTTCTTGCCTAGTTAAGGATTCATTTATCAATGATGTTTATATGTATCGACTGTTCTTGCAATGAACTATAATGAAGAGTAAGATTGAAAGAACAGGATGTGTATTCAATTAAGCAAGCCAAGCAAGGAAGAATGGTAGTTGTCTTAACAATTCAGCAAACGACAAACCAAGTCAAAACCCCAAAGTTCATTCAGCCAGTGGATAATTTTCCAACAGAACAAGATGGATCTAACATGCTGTTACTCTCTTAAGTTGTATTTTTCTATCTCATTAATACTAACACTTCCTCAATCAGAGTTGACAAGGACACTGTAAGTGTAATGTATCCCAGTTGGAGCCTTTTGTAAGGACTACTGCAAACGGTTAATTGAATATCTTTCATTCTAGTGATCAACTGCAATTCTAATGATAATGGTTACTGGAGACCAAGGCTTTCTTTCAGTGAATTTACTACTTTAATTATTGTTACTTTCTGATTTTGAATTTACTGTCTTCACTAAAATTACTTTCAATCAATTTCAAATCCTCCCATTTTATTACTGTTTCTGCTTGCGTGCATTTAGTGTTTACAAAGCTGTTTGTGGAATCGACCAGTACTCACGGCTGACTTCATTTTTAGTGCAACGAGTGTGGTTTTTAATTTAGTTGCAGGCCACAGCATCACCACTCATTGATACTGGAACACTTCAACCAAAGTTGCCAAGGACAATGTGACTGTAACATATCTCCAGTTGAAGTCTTTGGTGAAGACTACTGCAGACGGGGCAAAGTTAAACAGTCAATACACTCCCAAGTCCCAACTGCCGAAAGCATGTTAAAGGAAAAAAAACAGGGGATGGTTTAAGAGTAAGCAAAAGATTAATAAATTAATTAAATTCTTACCATTTTACCGAGGAGCCAAGCTTCATTCTTGTCTGCAGATTTAAAGGCTCACCACCAATCAAATACAGGTTGGAGGACGCCTTCCTGGTCTGGATTGGCCCGCTGTACAGATTCCCACCATTCTTTTGGCCATACTCCCAGTGTTTCGAGAGATGGCAGGGGAAGAAAGATTGGCATCTTCTCTAGCTTCTTACAATCTGTTGGAGCGAATTGTTGGAGAGAATCACAAACGATTTGTTCACTACAAATTCTCCTCAGTTCTGGCAACTGTTCTAATGTGAAAGACCTCAACTTTGCGAGATTGAAATGAGAAGTCTCCGCAAAGTTGAAATGATAGTAACGGCTCGCTTCATCTTCTGTTGCTGCTATTATCTCTTCCAATTCTGAATAGCACTGTACAACAATCTCTTTAAGGTTTTGAAAGTTGGAGAACATAACTTCTTCAAAGTAACACAATTGGAAATGATGAATCTTTTCAGGCTGGAAAAGACGGTAGCACAAGGCAACAATGGTGGAACTGTCGGTGGTGCTTTTTCGTTACCAATGAGAGCATGCAACTTGGGCAAAGAACGTAACTCCAAAGTGTCCAGATTTCAAGTATTGAAGGGGGTGATAATAAATGAAACAAGCATATCATGCCTTTGCAATTTTCAATGCACAAGAACTTCAATTAGGTTCCAAAATAATTCATTTCAGTAGCAATTTTGAAGCACAAACCAATTCCATCGTAAATAGTGACATCCTTAAATAAGAAATCTTGTCTTCGGATTTAAAGGCTTAAAACTTTCAGTAGTCATAGGAATTCATTCGCTTCAAATCGAGGTCGGAGGAAACTTTTCTGGCCTGGACTGCCCCATTCAACTGATTCCCACCATTCTTTTGGCCATACACTCAGACGGAGTGTTTGGAGAGATTGCAGGCTAAAAGATATTGGTATCTTCTTTAGCTCCACACAATATTTTACAGCAACTCCTAGGCAAGAATCACAAATGATTTGTGCACTACAAATGCTCCTCAGTTTTGGCAAATCTATCAATTTGAAACACCGCAACTTTGGGAGGTTGAATTGAAGAGTCTCCTTCAAATTTGAATGACTGTAACCGCAGCTTGCTCCATCTTCTGCTGCTGCTATTATCTCTTCCATTTTGAAACAGCGCTCCACAACAATCTCTTCAAGGTTTTTGAAGTTGAAGAGCATGCCGGGAGGAAAAAGCGTCTCCATAGAATCACAATTGTTTACCTTGAACTGCTTATGACAGGAAAACGTGGTAGAACAAAGCAGTGATAGCATTGCTGTTGTTGGTGGTCCTTCTTCGCTACCAAGGAGAGCACGTAATTGAGGCAAATAAATCAAAGTCAAAGTCTCCAGACTTTGAAATACTGAAAGGGATGATGATAAATGAAACAAGTATTCCACACCTCGGCAATTATAAATGGACAAGGACTTTAATTCGATTCCAAAAGAATTCATTTCAGCGGCAGTTCTGAAGCACAAACCATTCCCATCGTAAATAGTGATACCCATGATTCTCAGTATTTGCAGATCTTTTTGGATAAATAATTATCGGCCTAGTGCAATTCCGGAAGCGTACTTCTCGACTACCAGGTCTGCCTGCGTATTGGTGACTTCCATCATTAACACTTGCCCCACCCACAGTAAGAAAGTAATTGATTAGCTCCCTACCTGATAGCAATTGGTCATATTTGTTATATTCTCCAAAATCATGGAAGTGCCAGTGTAAAGATTCCAACTTCTGGAATTCTGCTAGTTCTTCAGCTTTCACTCCTAAAGAAGCTTCAAAGTGCCCGATAAATTCACAGGATGGTACAGAGTGACTGTAACAGCAAAATGCAAGGAATTGGAGATGAGAGAGCCCTGTTAGCTTCCCAGATTGCAATTGCTTTACTCCAGTTCCAAACAGATTGGGAAATGTAAGATTGGACAACAATTCCAGTTCTTCAGGCACTTGTTCTAGTGCTGGGCATATATACAGATCCAATATCTCCAATGACACAAGCTTAACTAATGATGGAATATCGCGTAGATGTAAACACCCTCTAAGCAACAGTGCCTTGAGATTTCCCAAGCAACCAACAGATTCAGGTAGTTTTTCAATTACTGTACTGGACAAATCAAGAACTTTAAGCCCATGAAATTGAAGAAAAAAAGAATCTGGAGTTGATTTCAACTTGTTATGGGACATCAATAGAGTTGAAAAACTAGAACACATTGGTGAGTAAATAGACGGGATTTCATTAATATTATTATGCATTAATGAAACCATGACAGTGTCCTTTGTCCAATATTTCTCTTCTGGTACATGTTTCAGTTGCCTGCCTGCTTCAATTATTGATGGACAACATTGTTTCATTATTTGGATCGCCATGTCCCTGATCAAATCATGCATCTTGATACATCTAGCACCGCCTTCTTTTTCAACATCTTCTAACAATGAAACTTTAACAAGCTTATTGAGCATAGAATGGCCTTTATCAAGACCCATATGCCTCCTCATTCGCCTTTCTATTATTCCCTCTGCAACCAAAATTAGTATCAGTTTCTCCCTATTAATCTCCTCATCTTCAGGAAACAATGCACAATACAAGAAACATTGCTGTAGAGCCAAATCGTTCAACCGAGTATAACTAAATCTCAAAATTCGGAATACCTCATCTCCCATGTCTTCTGGCCTAACTTCTGATCTTTGCAATTCTGTCAGTGCGTTATTCCACTCATGAATATCGTCCACTCCTCTCATGCTTCCTGCCATGGTAACAATCCCAAGAGGTAAACCTTTGCATTCTCTTACAACAGATTTGGCAATCACCTCAACAGTCGAGGCTAAATCATGCCCTAGCATCTCATTGAACAAATTCCAAGCCTCTACTTCGGAGAGGGGCTTTATTTTCATTCTCTCTTGCAAATTCATTCGTGTTACATCCTTTTCTTTTAACTGGTATGCCCACCTTTTCCGCATCAAAATGATCCCACAAATCATCTAGGATTAAAACGAACTTTCCTTTTAATAATAATGCTTCCAACAATCTTGCAGCTCTTTTTATCACGTGTTCTTCATTTCCATATTCCAGCCCTATTGCTTTAGCTACAAGATTCTGCAAATTATAAACACTAAAATCTTGTGACACAGTTACCCAGTATACTTGACCAAATACTTCTTGTTTACATAGTAGCTTGTTAAAAATATGAATCACCAACGTTGTTTTTCCCACACCACCCATCCCCCAAATGCCAATGCTTGAAACATCATCTTCAGTTAACCATGCCCAAATCACCCCCTTGTTGATTTCAAAGTTTCCCCCCACCAATCTTTTTTCTGGAAACACTTCCCTTCTTGTTTGAGGTGCATCAAGTACAAGACCCCCTTCAAATCGATCCCTTTCCAAGTGTCCACGATTCAAATTTTGCAGGACATATTCGACGATTTCCCGAATAATTTCAGCCTCATCCCTACTAATGCTGAAACTTTATCAGAATAAATATGACAAGACAAACAACCTACATTTGCAGTTCTAGAAGTTAGAGGATTACCTATTACGTAAATCCCAACCAGATAAGTCAGCAGCCTCTGCCAGAGCCAGCTTCCATCTTCGCACCTTTTCCATTTTCGCACCTTTTCCATTTTCTCTTTGATTGTTTTCTTGCCATTAAACAATCGTTTAAATCCTTTGAACTCAGCTTCATAACTGGAAACCGCTTTCCCATACCTACCCGTTTGTTTCTCCACTTCAAAAGGATCCACTTTGTAAAAAACTGGCAAAACGACCTGTTGTCTGGATGCTTTGCATTCGAGAATCTTTACTAGTTCATCCAAACAAAACTTAGACGAGGCATAATTTGGAGAGAAAATGACAATGGAAACCTGTGAGGATTCTATTATTAGAAAGAGTGAAGATGAGATCTCTTCACCTCTCTTAAGCTCTGTATCCATGAAAGCGTTGACTCCCTCCTTGCGCAAAGCATTGTATAGATGACTTGTGAAGTTATTTCTGGTACCAGCACCTCTAAAGCTCAAGAACACATCGTGTTTCCGACTATTAATGGCGGAAGAGGAAGAAGCCATATTTGTTAACGGAGGGTCAACCCCAATTGATTCATCACTGTATTTGCTTCATTCTTTGTTATACTAAAATATTTCCAACAGGCAGTGTTATTTACATTGAAGGCCCTCTAAACTAATTAATTTAATGCAATTAGCCCCAACTAGATATTTTATTACATCAAGTATTCATCAAATGAAATGAACCATTTTTATCAAGTTCATAACACAACGCTAAAAGAGGACCATTCCATGATTCTTGCAGCTTGTTATAATTAAACAGTTTAAAGATAATGATTTTTAATTGGAAGCTATTGTCGCTTGAATCCAATATTTTTTTTAACAACACAATGACTTTGGAAGTCTTGATTAATTCGTAGCAAGTGTAGGAATGTAAATGAGCCGAACAACTAACTATTTATTCCAGCAAGAGTTCGACTTGATTAACAAGAACCCAACTCAAACTTGATTTCAAAGCTCAGTTTGTAAACGAACCAAGTTTAAACAGTGCAAATCAGCTCATTAAATTCGTACACTAGCTCAATAAACATGTCATGAACAGTCGTAGAACCAAGCTCGTGAACCTAATTTGAGCTCAAACAAGACATAAAGCTTGGTGATTAAACAAACCGTTATTGAGCATGAAAAACTCAACTGAGCTCGATCAAGTCTAAACATGAATGAATTTCGTTAAACCACCAACATGAAACAGGAACAGTGGCACTTGCTTTAGCAGTGGTGTAAGATTCCATCTTTCAGTACAAAACTAACTCGGGCATTTCAAAATGTAGTAAGCTTGAGCAATCAATCTGAACCAGCTCAAATTGAAAGAATCTTAAACAGTTGATTTCAAAAGATGAGAGATTTATTAAAGCAGCCATTGACATCTTTTGAACCTCCTTTAATGCCCCCCATGGCCAGAGCTACTTGCTGCAGAAACCAAAATGGCTACAATACAAAGTCATGCATGGCCACGAGAAGGGCATAACCCCAAAATTTTGCCACTTTTTTCTTTCTTGTAATCAGCTGTTAGAGAAGTTGAGTTTGCAGTGTATTTACAGATGAATTGTGCTGTGATACTAGCTCACCGAAAGTGAACTTTCTGAGCTCCAGTTGTTAAATTCTTCTTTCTAACAGGACTGCTGCATTTTCCCTGTTCAAAACAAGTAAATAATATAGTCAGCTATCAAAATTTCGGTCTAATTCCTCTCTGCATCTGTTACATATCATTGCATTAGTGGAATGAACTCGAGCACTTTAGATAAACTACAAAAGTGCCATGCAAAATCTAAAAGATGTATCTGATAATGTAGCTCAATACAGTCAACTTGTCCGCTTAAGGAACAGTCATTTCAACGTCTTTCCTAATCCCGGTTTCCTTGGAAAAAAAATTATATCAAGGCAACAAACTGTCATACATCTTGTCTAGCACCTTCAGGAAAAAAGAAGACTATTTTTTTAGATAAATTGAGACCTCAATATAATTTCTGCAAATTCTCTTGAAGGACACACGGACAGGAATCAAAATGTAGCTTTCAGAGAAGGGTAAGAGCAAGTTGATTTTGCAGTCACATTTTTTACGAGTGATAAACATACCTTCACACCAACAAATTTATGATCCCTATTTTTTCCGTTAACTATGCTTCTGCTACTGCAATTCTGGACACCTAGCGTTCTCCCTGTAGCATTCTCTTTTCCAACTCCAATCATTCGGGCCTTCTGGTTATCCTTAGTAGTATTGATTAATGAGTCCTTTTTATTGATCTTATCCTTCTGTTTGTCCTTAGCAGTTGAGATTAATGAGCTTCTTCCATTAACTTTATCCCGCAGCGCAACTTTTGCATGTACGCTTTCATTCTGAACCTGCTGCATTCAAAAAAATAAATCATCTTGCTCACAAGTTTGTGGCGTTTTATCAATTGAAATGCGCCTATTCGAACACTGTTCATCATGGTTGCTTATTTACTATTATTGAACAGAATAGAGACTAAAAAATTTCACAAAACTCATCCAAGTGCAAGGTGAGTTGAAATTCTTTTAACAAAATCGTGCCAAAAGTTAGTGCACAAAATTCTACTGATCCTGACCTTTGATTTGGAGACTTCTTGATGAGCTGACTTGGCAATGTTACTGACACCTCTTTTAAAGTTCGCTTGAACATCAGAAGCCTTTGAAATGTTAGAATCCTTTACTTTGACCTTTGATGCTCTGGTCATCCTTCCCACATTTCTGCTATATGGGAATCGTTCTTTGCTCTCCATCAATGCAGTTGTGGATATCTTAACATCATAACTGGTGTTGTGAGATGAAACAACACTGAACTTTCCAGAAGATGACTGGCAATCTTCTGATTGACATTTATCTTTATCAATCTCAACTCTAGCTGCTTGTCGGGTAATGCAACTTTTTCTAAGACTAATCCTCAAGGCCGACAAAAGCCCACTTGCATTTCCAGCTGCTTGACTTGGTACCTCAATGATCTTCTTTTGCGATCGCTGATAACTCTCAGATGTAATGGTGCTTGCATTACTTTCACCTGCCTTGTCTGTCATGGAACTGCTTTCTGAACCTGTATGACTGGATATAGCTCTAAAACCATTTCCTTTGGCGTTTCTAGTGAAGATATTCTTAGGAACTGAAACTGTGTTCAATGTTGAAGTTTGTTTGGCATTTATAAAGCTTGACTTTTTTTTTATTTCCTTGAGAGATCCGGATTTCCTGTACAAAGATGCCCCATCTAAAGCCTTAACAGGGTGCTGCTGAGTCAAGAAATGGTCATCCTCTCCCCTCAATTTCTTGGTTTTGTAGTGTTTCCCTCTTGACCGTGAAACGGAAGATGGAATCTTTGGTGAAGGTTGTCTCTCTATTTCAAAATCTGAGGATAGATTCCTATCATCAGAATCAGCAAATGCAGCTTTCAACTCATGAGCAGAACACTGGTGGAACCTGATATCAGTTTCATTTAGTTATTAACTTGCTTCTGCATATCATTAATTTAGGATAAACATACCAACAAAAATTCTACAGCTGAATAACAAACCCAAATGTTAAGCAAATGGTAGAACTTACGGATGGCTAATCTGGAACCAATCATCATCGCTGAAATACAGTAAAAAAACTGTAAGTTATGACAAAGTACAAACACAAACTCTGTTACCAATTTCTGAAAGGACATGGGTATTTACATTAGTAACAAACTGAACAGAAAAAAAAAAAAAAAGACTCACATGACTTGGTTAGCAGATTTAGCTTCCAGTGCAAGATCTACCCACATCGGTGCTTCAATTTCTTCCTAAAATTCGATATGAATGTTGAAAATTAATAACGACCATTGAGTGAATGCAAAGAAGACATAATTGATGAAGAACAGAAACATGTATGAAACTGATATTGAATTTGCTCAATTATGGTCCAAATAAATTGTCAAAGGAAGACATCACAGGGCTTAATGAAATTCACGTCAAATGAAATCTTCCTGCGAGTAAAACTAATGACAACAGCAACAATAACAAATTAACCTATTCTTCCTTCTCCATTTAAGGCTTAAGCGACTAAACACCGCCTAATCCGATCCCGGGACTTGGCTTGGTATATCTATGTGCCCAAGCAAAAGAAAGAACCACCAAGAAAGACCAGAAAAGTGATAAGCATCGACATCACTACGTATTTCAACATGAATCAAAACCCTGAAAGACTCGAATTGATATGCTTAAGAACCCATTAAACGGAAGAAGCACAACTCAGAAAGCCCATCAAACATATGAAACCAATAACAACCACATAAATATCCACATCAAAGATACTTGAAAGAAACCAAATTCAACCAAACAAAAATAAAGGAAAAGAGAAGAACTCACAACACAACAAAAAAAAACACAGAAAAACAGAGAAAACAGTATAATCCACAGCAACCCTCATCAAGCATTCCACAAAAAAAAAAATAACAAAACCCAGTCCACAGCACGACAAGACTGAAATACCCATTTAAAGAGACAAGAAAATACAGTAGAAAATCGACAGGAAAAAAAAAAGAAATAAAGAAAGATTGCAAACCCAATTAACCCTCCTCAACATAAAAGGAGATAATTACCAGAAATGCCCAGTGATCATGGCTGTTTATGAAATCCATTTTAGTCTTTAAAGCTTCAATGAAACGAGAGAACCAGAAAGTGTTTATTGATTTTAATGTTGAGAGACTCCACTCTTTGAATCCTTCATTTGCTACAAGTAATTGTGTGGTTTTTCTTGGTTCCTCTTGGTTCCACTTGGTTCCACTGTTAGTTAACACAGTACTAATATTAGTAAATCAATTAAACGGCTGCGTTTTATGATGGCTGTGTTATGGCCGTGGATATATGAAAATTCAACGGTTGTGATCTTATTTGAGGTTGTGTTAAGGGGGTTTTTTGGGATGTGATTATAAGATGGGACTGGCTTAGGCTCCAACAATTCGACCGTTGGTTTGAAATGGTATTGATGGAAAAGAGGGTTAACTAGTGTCACGGGTTGGTATCTTTTGTATCGGTGACTCACAAATTTTATTGATGAAAAATTAGGGGTTCAATAACACTCATGTTTACAAACGTTAAAAAAAATTATTAAAGTCACAAAAGTTTTTTTTACACTAAAATAATAAAAGTTTGATTAAATTATAATCATAGTCACTACAACAGAAATTTGAATAATTTTCAATTTACATATATATATAGGATAATAAGTGAAACTGCTACGTAAAAAAAAAATGACATTTGGACGAGCAAACGTGGCAATGACATTAAAATTGGGTTCAAAAAAACTTCCTATTTTTTCTCAAAATATTAGAACGAAAAATCATATTTTTCTTATAAAAAAATAAAAATTCTTATTTTTTTCTCATAAAATATAAGAACGAAAATTCATATTGTTTCTCATAAAAAAAAATAAAAATTCCTATTTTTTTCTCGTAAAATATAAGAAATAATTAATTGGATCCAAATACGTACTCTTTTATTGGTTTCAAAAAAATCCTATTTTTTCTCATAACATATAGGAATGAAAATTCTTATTTTTTCTCATAAAATATAGGAAATAATTAATTGGGTTTAAATGTGTTGCCACTTACAATAAATCTTTTTCTATATCAAATGCTACTATATTAAAAAGTATACATACAATGAAATTAAAAAAAAAATGGGTCCAAATAGAAATTCCTATTTTTTACTCATAAAATATAAGAACGAAAATTCATTTTTTTTTCTTATTAAAAAATAAATTTCCTTTTTTTCTCATAAAATATAATAACAAAAATTTATAATTTTTTCTCATAAAATATATGCCAGGTGAGGTTAATAGTTGACTCACTCAATCATATGCATAACATATGACAAAATTTATATCACTTAGTCATATACATAATATATGACAAAATAAATTAAAAATCAAGCAATTCATCTCAGTCATAAATTGTATAAAATTAAGCAATGTTAAGTTTGACAAATAGCACAAATAGTATAAATTTATTGTAAGTGACAACGCATTTAGACCTAATTAATTATTTCCTATATTTTATGAGAAAAATATGAATTTTCATTCTTATATTTTATGAGAAAAATACGAATTTTTATTTGGTCTCAATTTTAATTTCATTGCCACGTTTACTCATCTACGTGGCATTCTCACTTGTCATCGTACATATATATATAACTTCAAAATTGTTTAAATTCTTATTGTTGTGATCATAGTTGTGATTTAATCAAACTTATGTGACCGTAGTGAAAAGAAAATGACTTTTGTGACTTTAGTGAACTTCTTTCTTAATTTTTGTGACCATGGGTGTTATTAACCCACAATTAGGGAATAATAAATTTATTTATTTTATAAAGATTCCCAATACGTATTTGTAAAAATTAGTACCTTTCTAGTTGGTGGTTACATATGGTCAAAAAGAAATTTTCATCCACAAAAAAAAAAAAAAAAAAGAATATTGAAATAGTTTCAATATTTACTTGTTGCTACTTTTAGATATTTGTTTTAACTGTTTTTGTTGTTGTGCGACCAATTTAATGGCTGAAATACAATAGAAAGAACGACGAAAATTATGTGACTAATTTTGGGTGAGAAAAACTCTAAACCATCAGTTTTGGTGTTGAATTTGACAAAAACCATTCTAGGAAATCATTTTTGAATGTAGCACTACGTTTATAAAAGGTTAAATTTTAAAAAAGGTATAAAGTTTATAACACTATACAAACATATAAATTTAGTTTCTTTTATTAAATCAATTGGTATTTAAGTGTTTTTCTAATATTTCATTAAACTAAATACGATCTGAATATAGCTCTTAAATATTGTATCATACTATCACAATCCTGGATAGTACAATAAAATTGAGTTCAGGTTTTGAGATTTATAAAAAAAAAACAAAAAACATCTGAATTGGCAATTTTTCAAATAATGAAAATTTGGATTAAATTAAATAAATATTGAATATTATGTAAAGATTGTATGGGATATGAAAAATTGAAATATCCCAATAATCTTCCAAAGCCAGTCACTTTGTCACAATCAAAATAAATTTAAGTGAACACATATTAATCTTATTCTTGCCACACAAATATAGAGTTTCATTTCATCTATATGTACTAAATAAATTTAAGATTTTTCTTACATGGAAGCCCCAAACAGAACAATCTAAAAGCATAGACCAAGAAAGGATAACATGTCGATAGAAGAAGATGAGTTGGAGATACTTAAAATCTGTTAAAGCCACCTCATTGGTTGATTGAAACCTCAGAGATCCCCACCACCACCACTCTCACTTTGCATTGTTAACCACCCATTCCTCAGATTCTCATTTTCTTGTCATATATACACAACAACAACACTTCCCTTTCTACACATTTCCAGGTCACAATTTAAGTTCTCTCCAACTCAAGGAACAAATTTTGTCTCTGCTGGTGAAAGAAGCTAAGTATGGCATCAACTCTAATGGCAGCAACTGCTAGCTCTACCACTGTGATTAGGCCAACCACATTCCTTGGCCAAAGAGGCTCTAATGCTAACCCTCTAAGAGATGTTGTCTCCATGGGAAATGCCAAATATGT
>CAODLS013335325.1:15000-19450 GCA_948243855.1 Flueggea neowawraea | reverse complement strand
TTAATTTGCATTTGTTTAGTTTAGTTAGTTTTTATATTCGAAATCAATTAATTTATCGGCTAGATAATAGAGGAAGAATGAGTAGCTAATAATCGTAGTCTCTGTGGGATACGACACTCGGTACTCAAGGGTCCACTTGCTATAGACGATAGGTACACTTGCCTTAGTCTTTAGGGTTAACCCTGACAATACCAAGTTTTTTGGCGCCGTTGCCGGGATCGAACCCGGGTCGCCCGCGTGATAGGCGGGAATACTCACCACATATTTGCCTCAACATAAATACGTATGAATATGCGTTCATCAGCAGTGAAGGTCAAAAGCATCAGATCTTTCTATACGCACGCAGTAGACATTGCTACGCACATTGATGAGCATCCAGATTGATGAGGAGAAAGCCAAGGCACGTAGATGCACGTTGAGATGAATGATGTGCGTGTTGATGAGTAAAGACGTGATCATTAAAGCAAAGCTCAACGCACACAGAAGGCAAATGCAACACACGCAGACGAAGATGACATGTGATTAAAGTAAAGCCAAAATTTGTTGCAGCGTATCAAAACTTAAAAAAAGGAATATTCTCTGACATGAATTCAGAGAACATCAGTACAGTGAGTAGCATGAAAATACCAAGGCGTCAAAAGAGATGAGCTGGACTAGCTGACAAAGCCAATATGCTCCTTGCGAATTTGAATTTGAATATTCCTGACATTACCCGACACAAATCACATGCAAAATCAAACGTGCAGACTTTGATTCGACGTCTATGTACACAGAACAAAGTGCAATGCACATAGCACGCCATTGGGTGAAAATCGCACATTCTATATATTAGGGCAATGCACGTAGAAGGTGGCACTATGCATGCAGAACTCAAGATCAACACACGCAGTAAAGAAGCAAAGCACGTAGAAGTTGATCCATATAAAGTTGAGACAACTAGAGTTCTTGCAATGCACGTAGACCTACATACACAACACACATAACTAAGATGGAAGGAAGTTCTACGCACGTAGATGGTGGTTATGCACGTAGTACAGGATGACATCGCTACTAGACAGAATTTGTCTCATTTCACAATGGCTACTTCAAGGCTCCAACGGCTATATTCTCTTGCAAGTGGCTATAAATAGACGACCAAGAACATAAGAGATGTAAGAGATACCTTTGCTAAGACTTGCTAATCATTCTATCTCTCTTCTCTACCTTTACAACCTATTTAAGCTATTTACTTGCAATTTTATTGTTGGGTTGGTGTGAGCCTTTATTCTATTATACCTTTGGGATTAAATCTGTAACAAGAAAATTTGTTTGCTTGGGTTAGATAGGTTTTCTAGTGAGCCTTAGAAAATTAGAGTTACGGTTTTCTAGTTGAACCTGAAAAAAAAACTAGGGTAAGGGTTTTCTAGTTGATCCCAAAAAAACTAGGGTAACGGTTTGCTTGTTGAGCCCGCAAAAACAAGTGTAACGGTTTGCTTGTTGATCCCGTAAAAACAAGTTGTTGTAAACGGTTTTCCCTCTACCAGCAAACGAGGAGATAGTTGATTAAGCTCTCTAGTGAATCTAAAGAGTAGACGTAGGTCAAAGGGACCAAACCATTATAAATATCGGGCTTTGATTTTCTCTCTCCCTTACTCTCCTTATCTTGTTCTTTATTTGATTTACATTTTCATTTGATTCATTATTGAGAGTGTGGATTGGATCTTTAGTTGCTTTCACATTTAACTTTGATTTTGGTTTAGAATAACTTTTCCATTTGTTTTAGTTTCCAAAAGATTTTCAACAAAGTTTTTAACTTGTTTGGAATCCAATTCATCCCCCTCTTGGAGTGACATTCCATTGCATATATTGGGACCGAATCTTGAACTTATAGTTGCCTTGTTGGCCATCGAATAGGAACATTAAGTGGTTCACTTGAGAAGACTTGAACACCAAAGTGGAGATAAAATTGATAAGTCACTGAAACTAGGCACGATGGGCTTGCTTCAAGCCATAGACTTTTTAAGACAACAAAGATGATTTGGTCGAGTTAAGTCTTCAAAACCCGTTGGCTACTGAATGTAAAGAGTGGTGTTGAGAAACTCGTGAAGAAAGGCATTTGAGATGTCCAGTTGATGAATAGGCCAACCAAGCATTATAGCAATAGAAAGAACATTTTGAAAGGCCGATATTTTTACAATAGGACTGAAAGTCTCATAGTAATCCACCCCACTTTCTTGAGTATAGCCTTTGGCAACCTGACACACCTTGTAACGAGACACGCTACCATCAACATTGTGCTTGATACGGAAGACCCACTTGTTGCCCACAATGTTTGTGTTAGGAGGGCAAGGAATTAGTTCCCAAGTTTCATTATTTGCCTAAGGCACACGAGGAACAAGGGAGAACATAAGACTGAGAAAATGGTAATTTGGACTCGCAAAGAATAAGGGAGACAATGCGATAGTTGGGGTGACCTAAACAAACATGCTAATCCTCCAAAGATAGTTTTTCATAGCAACGACTTTCTTGAATGGCTAAAGTGCATATACACCTTTCTTACTGGGGCCTTGTAGCAGAATGCGTTTAGTGACCTGATCCTTAACAACAAAGTGTGTTGGCCAAAATTCAAAGAAACATGAATTAGCAGAGGTGAATTTTTACACAGAAAGTAGGTTCTTTACAATACCAGGAACATGAAGGACATTATGAAGGATTAGAGGATTGTGAGTGGAAGGAATAGATGATTTACGAGAGTGAGAAATATTCAGCCTTCTCCATCACCAACAAAAAGCTAATCACGACCTTGATATTCGTGAGCAATACTGAGATGGGAAAGATCGGGAGTGATGTGAAAATTTTCCGTAGTGTAGAGATACCAAGTGGGTGTGTTGCCTCGGTATTGTGGTGTGAAATTTAACCCATGAGAAGATGTGTTTGGGTGATAGGACCATTTTTCTTGAGGTATAAAGGAACCATCGTTACCTGAATGGTAACATTTGTAATACCGATCCACAATGTGATTACGAAGTCCACATATTTGGCACGCAACCCATGGTCAAAAAGAATTTTTAAACGAACCAGAAGGGCAGCGAACATTGCCAAAGTTAGGTGATTGAGGAGCTGAGGGAGACGTGTTGGTGGTTGATTTCTCAACCATATTGGCTATTGGTATTTCTTAAGAACTCTTAAGAAGGATTTCATTAGAAACAAGTTGACCACAAAGTTCATGAACATAGAACTGGTTCTTGACGAAGATTGAGTGCAGTGATGATAGGATGAAACTCACTGCCAATGTTTTTGTAAATGTACTATCACGCTCGTCTCGGTTAGGATTCTTATGGCCTTTTAATTTATTCTAATTTGATCTTTAGGATAATTGGAGTTTTGAGTGATGATTTTTAGAATAATGATAATTATGTAAGGTTAAGTGTTGTTAAGCCTCGGGAATGATCCAACGCGTGTCCATAAGTGGAGGAAGTCGAGGAATGTTTTCAGGCAAGTGAAGACGTTTGTTATCCTAGCAAAACATACGTTATCTGGTGATTTTGATGATTAACGTACGTTGGCTAGGTGTGACGTACGTTGTGATGTGTTTTATCAGATTCGATGCCTCTTTAAGTCATATAACGTGCGTTATACCTTAGAGACATATGTTATGAGTATGGATAATGTACGTTGCTTTAAAAATAACGTACGCTGCTTTGTTATTTCATCGAAACAGTGCGTTTTGATCCATCCGGCTTTATAAGCCCCAAACCCGACCCTTTGTCATTTTCACTCAAAATCGCTCTCAAACCGTCTGAAAATCTTCCACATTGTTCCTTCATCATTCCTAAACATTTTTTGAGGAAGATTACATCTCTTTCTTGGTTTTTACTTCATTTTCATGCTTTGATTCTTGAAATTCGTGTTGGGGCTAATTGATTTAGGGTTTGGATTTTCTGATGATTCTGAGTTAATGGATGCTAGGAGTTATTAGATTAGGGTATATTGAGGTTAGATGAGTGTGGATTGAGCTTGGAGCATTATATTTGAAGAGTTATTGAGTGGACTAGAGTTTAATTCGGATTGGAGCATTTTTTGACGATTCTGTTGTTCTTTTTGTGAAACTGATGCTAGATTCGTGTTCAGGAGGTCGATTAGAGTCAATTTAGTGATTGAAAATGATTTTTATCTGTCGAATCGATAGTTGGATGTTTTTGGATATTTTTGTCGAAAGTACCAAATCTGATATTTTGCCTATTCGGGACCAGATTTGTAATTTTGAGAGTCTAATGACTAATTTGCAATTTATGAGAGTTTGAGAACTTATTTGAGAATTCTGACTATTTAGAGGAATTTTTGGTAATTTGAGAATACTTTGGAGACTAAGTTGTAATTTTTTGAGAACTTAGGACTAAATGGTAATTTTATAAAAGTTGAGGGATTAAACTATAATTTTATACAGATTCCGATTTTTGAAGTTAGAGTG
>CAODLS013335325.1:0-10000 GCA_948243855.1 Flueggea neowawraea | reverse complement strand
GAAGAAAAGTCCGTTAAAAAAATATTTAGAACTTATTTCATGAAAATAGAATATTTGAATCAAATAAAGGCTTAAAATTATTTCTCAATTGTATCGCGAATTAGGCTTACGGGACGATAACTCCAACTAAAAAAATAATACAACTTTATTCATGGTACGGAAGCGCTAATTTTGGTTCTTATATGATTAAATTCTCATCTAAAGTAACTGACTTTATGATGTTAATTGTTTTGCTAAGCAACAATAACAACTCTTTCCTCGTTTTTTTTTTTTTATCTTTTTGATATGTTAACTCTATCCTCTTTTTGCAAAAGGTTAACCATAACGTACGTCCATTATAAATATTACGCTTCTATTACAACCAGAAATGAAAACAAAAACCTGTTGCCTCCTCATCAAGTTTTCATTTATTTGTTTTAATATTAGACCTAACTTATCTTTAAAAATACTTTATGAGATGATAATTGTCATTTAATTACAAATTTAGATAATGTGAGATACTTGATACACCCCTAGTCCGAACTGGGATAAATAACTAATGGGCAAAAGGCAACACACAGTGGCGGAGCTAGAAATCTAGCTAAGTAGGTGTCTGGTCTGCTTAGTCAGATTTCTTGCTCAACGATGTGTACGACAAAAAATATATAAAATAAAAAATTAAATTAAATATTCGAATACGTGTAGTAATTATACAACTATTTTTGCACACTCGAACTAAAAGATGAGAGTTGTTTTCGACGTGTCACAATTCCTTTATGGGTTGTCATAATGTATTACTAGATACCACTTATGGACATTAGGTCCAAGTTTTGGGACAATGCTCATTGCCAATTTCGAGTGGACCTATTGGGTCACATACTAGAACGAATTGGATTGGTTCACAAATATTCTCTCTTATGGTAATTGAATTATTAAAATAATTAATTTGATTAATTATTTATAATTCAGGATTTTAAGATTTATATTTTAAATTTGATATAAGATATTATCCATTAATGTAATGAGCTTTTAATATAAATTACTTCTTATTAAGATAAATGTGTTGAAGTCATATTATTATGCGTGACATAAACTCGGCCCATGTATTTTAATAAGAGAGTGATTTATTACATGATAATATATCATGTAATTAAAAGTCAAATAACACTATTGACCCATTAAGTAATTTCGGCACACTCCTATTTTTTAGGAGTTCTTATTCTTGTGTGAAAAAAAAATAAAACCTAATGCATATGGACTAGGAAATTTGGCACACACTCCTATTTTGTAGGAGAAATTCGGCTAACCCTAGTGTGTGTCAATTAGGACTCCTAATTAAAGAAGAAGTCTTGTTTCTTGTTGGACAAGGAAATCAAGTCCTAATAGAATAAGACTAGGGTTTTCTATGACCATTATAAATAAAAGCAAACCCTAGTCATATTTTCCATGGCCATTGTCGAATTTGTGAGGGTCACTATAAAAGAGAGAAAATGAATTTTGTGAGGCTAGAATAGAGATTCACGTGCCAGTACACATTACCAATCCAAGTGAGTGAGTTTGTGTGGATACCTTCAGACATGTTGGCGCAAAGGCAACGTGAAGGGAAAGATTTTGAGCTTCATACTAAAAGCTACACCAATATAACCATTCATCCATATACGTTCTCTTGCTTTGGATTTAAGGTAAAATATCAACCCTAATTGTTTATGTTGCCGTGAATAGATCCTTGGAGGAATTCTAGGTTCAATTTTTTTGTTATTTCCACTGTCATGTATGCTTGTGAATGTCATATTATTAGCCTTGAATTCCAACACCATTTCCTCTTCTTGGTTCCTGTTGATTCCTTGAGGTAAAATCACTCTTGTTTCACTTCCTTGCTTCCATTCTTGTTTTAATGTGTGGGTTTCTTTGGCATACATGGGACGAGTTAAGTTAGTGTTTTCGGATTTGAGTTCATTTTGATGATTTATGTGGGAATAATAGTTACATGGTTGTATATGATGGATTGTGGAAGGAGGAACATAGATTAAGCTGGGATTTGAAGGATTTGAGTTACTTTTGTGTGGGTTAGGGTTTTGGCTGAAAATGTGAGGATTGAAGATGATTTTGAGTTTGTTTATTGTTTTTTGTTGAAATGGATATTGGATTAATGTTTTTTAGGTTGATTAGAGTCAATACAGGTGATTGATATCGATTTTTATCTATTAAATCGATAATTAAAAGAGTTTTGGAAATTCTGAGAAGTGATTTACTTGAGTAGGCCCATGCATGGTCTTACTCGAGTAAGCTTTCCTCTTACTCTAGTGAGTCATGGTTTTGAGGGACAAAATATGTAATTTTTTAAAATTTGCAATTTCTAAATGTTAGAGGACTTATTTGGAGATTCTGATTACTTAGAGGATTATTTGGTAATTTTAGAATACTGTGAGGACAATTTTGAAATTTTGAAAAATTTCGGGTACAAAATTGTAATTTTACATTTGTTAGGGACCAAACTGTAATTTTATGTAGATTTTGAATTTTAAGTCGAGAGTGATAGATTCTTATTCGGAATAGGTTTTCGGTGACTTTGAGCTGTTGCATCTGCACTTGCATATCATCTGTATGATATTGTTACATTACTACATTTTGATATTTGTTATGTTTGTATTTATATCTATTTCAGTTTCGTGTTCCTACTAACCAGGGTTGAGCACAGGTCCTAGAGATTCCCGAATTGAACCGAAAAGAACCTGAACCAAAAATAACCATTGACTTTTGACTTTCTCTGAAATAAACTGAACTGAAGTTTTTATTTGTTTCATGTATGGATCTTAAGTAATATCCGAATCAAACCAAGAACCGAACCGAACAACCAAAAATGGAACCGAAAACTTTAATTTATATATATATATATATGAACAATTATATATATATAGGTGTTCAAAAGTATACATAAGTGTTCATAGGTGTACGAAGGAGTTCAATAGGTGTACAAAGGTATACATAGGCATTCATATAATCATAGGTGTTCAATAGGTGTTCATAGTCTATGAAGTTGTTCAATTTTTGTACAAAGGTATACATAGGCGTTCATATAATCATAAGTGTTCATATAATCAAAGGTGTTCAAAAGTATAAATAGGTGTTCATAAAAACATGGGTGTTTATAGGTGTACGAAGTACGAACTACGAAGTAGTTCAATAGGTGTTCAAAGGTATATATAGGTGTTCAAAGGTGTACAAATGTATACATAGGTGTTCATATAAGCATAGGTGTTCATAGGCGTACGAAGGAGTTCAATAGGTGTACAAAGGTATACATAGGAGTTCATATAATTATAGGTGTTCAATATGTGTTCAAAGTTCAAAGGTATACAATAGGTATTCAAAGCAATAAATGTTATGATTAAAAAAGCTTTTCATATTTAATAGTTTTTTTAAATTTCCTTTATTAACTTTTCATTTGCATTTTATGTATTCACTCTTAATTTAAAATAGAAATTTTATTTGCAAATTATGTATTTTTTTTTGTAAGTATACAAATTAGATGTCCATTAATTATTATTCAATCTCCTAAATTATTATATGTTTATTTTTTCAACAAATAAACATCTCACACGTTGGATGTCCATCAATTATTAATTTTTACCTTCCATTAATATATCTTATTTTATAAAATAAAAAAAAAATTATGATTGAATGTATACAAAATAGAACTCATTTTCTATAATTTTCACTATTAAACGACATGTCGTATTGTCCTTATGCAATTTTGTTTTGAATACCTATTTGCTCTCTCTAGTCTCTAGTCTATCGCCGCAAATCACCCCAATTCCCAAACCCTATATTTGCTCTCTCTAGCTACCGGCTGCTACTCACCCATCTATAGTTGCCAGCCGCCACTCACCTATTGTCTCGTCAGCTCTCCCTCACTCTAACGCTCTCCCACGCCACTCACCCATCTCCTCTCGCTGTCGCCACTCGCCCATTGTCTCGCAGGATCCTAGGTAAAAGATCAAGTATCTCAAGGTTAAGTACACTGCACATTATGGATAAAATTTAGCCGAAGATTTGGTAAATAAAGTTCTTGATGCATTGAATGGTATGATGGATGAGTATAGGGCAGTCGATGGAGGATGTTCAAAACAAGGTGGGTTTTCTTCTACTTTGAAGAAGAATGACGATTTTATTGATGTTGATGAGGACTAGGTGGATGATTTCTTCATCGAGGAGGAGAAAAATGAAGAAGATGCTTTGGGATAATTAGATACAAATTTTGGGGAGCGATGTGAAAAATATAAGGCTGAATTTAATCTTTTAAGTTGATGGAAGGTTAATGAGGCGAGATTTCCCATTTTAGCCAAAGTTTCAAGGGATGTTTTTCTATCCAAGCTTCAACTGATGCTTCTGAATCTGCTTTTAGTACTGGTGGAAGAACTTTGGATAAATTTAGGAGCTCTCTAACTCCTATTACAGCGGAGGTTCTTATATGTTTGCAAAACTGGATGAGGAACTCAACCCAACCTCTTCAAGTTGAAGAAGTTGTTCAAGATCTTGTGAATCAGGTTTGCTTACATTTTTTTTTTGTTATAATTCTTTTTTATTTTTATATATTATTTACATCTAATTGAAATTTGATATGTTTTATTTATATTTCTGTAGAGGTAAAAAAAATCCAAATATTCTTTCAATTTTAGTCGGTCAACTAAACTTGGAATGGGAACCCGAACCATAGACATATCAACTTGCTGAATTATTAAGACATGATTAATGGGATTCATTTGGAACTTCATTATGTTAAAGAATGATTTTTTTGTCATTTATTTTCTGAATTATTAAGACATGATTAATGGAATTTATTTTATGTTGGTGGGTTTGATTATGTGTTTAACAATTAATAAATGATGGATGATTTATTTTGTCTTTGATATTGTTGAATTAATTAGTGTGTAATTTGTTATCTCATGTTGTGTAGGTTAATATTTTATATTGTTCAATTTGTTTTTGGATTTAATTTTTGGTGTAGAGTTAATTTTATATTGGTTTAATGTGTTTTTTTTTTTAAAAAAAGTCTCAAGAACCAAACTGGAATTGTCCCAGTCTAACCGAACCAAAAGACCCAAAGAACCGAACCTTTTTGTCCTGAAATTTTGGTTCTTTTGATTCGAATCTTTTAGTTTTTTGGTTCGGTTCCGATTCTTTAAAAATGAAAGAACCAAAGTTTCGGTTCTTGGAACCGAACCGATCCATACTCAGCCCTACTACCAACACGACCAGCCACCTACTAGTGGCGTTTGACTGTATCCTTAGCATTGGATACCAGGTGAGTGAGATAGCAGCTTCAGACACATAGGCTATGTCTTCTAAATTATATGTTTTTGTTGTGTTCGACATTCCTATGAAAATGGAATAACTAATGTCTTCTGGTTTTGTCTATTTTCTCTTATCTTATTTCTCAAGTTCTCTTTTGGCATTCAGCAACTGTCCAACATCTTAATCCTAGAGAGGCATTCCATTGATAGTGAGTGCCCTTTTGGTTCAGGCTTCTTTTGCTTTTGATTAGAGCTCTACACCGAGATGTTGTTGGATTTTGGGTCGTATTTTGTCTTTTTGGAATTATACTTATTTTCTGCTATATTTTTGTGCTATGATTTCTTTTGTATAACTTATATTATATTCATATGATTTTAGTATAAAATGTTTTATACTTTATAAATGGTTTGATAACTGTTTAAATTGATTATGTTGGGTAGAATGTTTGGTCTCCGAGGCTTGTACGAGATGAGTCGGGCTCTCATAGACGGATCATCTCATATGCCGATTATGGTCTAGAAAAAAGTCGTGATCAAGGTAGTATCAGAGCATTAGGTTCTGTATTGCCTAGGTTGGTGTGGAGCATAAGTACCTTTGATTGAGTCTATCTAACTTGCCTCTGTATACCTTTCTAATATATGTCCCAGTACTATGGCAATAACTTATATTCTGACATCTGCATGTATGTTATGTCTGTCTGTATTAGTAGTGATGGATCGTCGTGGTCGTGGTTGTGGTAGACCTAGGCGAGAGCATGTCGAGGTTGCCACTCTTTTTGCAGTAGATCCACATGATTTACACAGCGCGTCAGAGGTTATAGTGCCAACACCTCAGCAGTAGTCATAACTTCAGCTTGAGTAGCTCCTCACAGCTCAGATAAAGATGTTTTAGTGTATGAATTGGGTTCTCGACTGTATGGAGAGAGCTCAGCTAGGTCAGGCAGTTGTACATCATCCAGTTTTGCCAGTAGTAGTAGCACCAGTTTTGCCAGTGGTGCCACCAGCACCTCCGCCTCAGCCAGAGGAGGCCGCAGCAGCTACTCTTGTGGTTGTACCTATTGCATCACAAACAAGAAAGGATGATATTCTAGATAGGTTTAAGAAGCTTAAACCACCAAGACTTTTTAGATGCGATGGGAGAGGATCCCTATGATTTCTTCTTTGAGGTGGAGCATTGCTTTGAGGCTCAAAGCATTACTGATGATGCCAACAGGGTCAAACTCGTCGTGTTCCTTCTGAATGGCCGTGCAACTCGGTGGTGGAGGAGTCTTGAAGCTCAGGGAGATAGATTCAAGGAGGAGCCATTGAGTCTGTCATTCCTCGGAATATTCGAGATAAGAAGGCAAATGAGTTCAATGACTTCCGTCAGGGCCGGGTATGTCAGCAACAGAGTATGAGGAGAAGTTTAAGGATTTGAGTAGGTATGCACCTCCTCAGAGTCAGGGAGAGGAGGCCCTAGCAAGGAAGTTTCTGGATGGGTTACAACCTATTATTAGAGAGTGATGGTGACTCTAGGGTTGACTATTATGAGGAAAATGGTTGAGTCTGCCAAATGGAGGCAAATGGCTGAGTCTTCCAGAGGGAGGCAAATGGATGAGTCTGCCAGGGGGATGGAGTATATGGATGAGAGGCATCTAAGGGATTCGGAGAAGGCGAAGACTGAGGGTACTTCAAGAGGTCAGTAGGGCCAGGGTCAAGAAGCCCAATCGTAGCAGAGATGTCGATATTCTTTTGGAGGGCAACGACTAAGTCAAACCGTTCAAACTCACAGTGTGGTGCAGCCAACTAGGCAGAGTGGAGATCAGAGCTCAGGGGGCTCATACCTGCCTTGTAGCACTTGCAGGAGGAGGCATACTAAGACTTACAACAAGATAGTTGGCAACTACTTCTATTACAGATAGTCGAGGAACAAGATAACGGAGTGTCATATGAGGTTGAGTACTGAGGCTCAGACTGAACAATCTACAGTTAGTACCGGTATTGGTAGGGGAGCCGGTAGAGCTTAAAGGAGTCATGATTAGGCTAGTCAGGGCAATGAATGTTGTCAGACAGCTCATAATAATGCTTTTACAAAAGGGCAGGCCCGAGTATATGATCTCACCTATCAATAGGTGCAGACCTCCAATGCTGCAGTTACTGGTACACTTTCTATATCTGGTACTCCAATATATGTCTTGTTTAATATTGGTGCATCGCATTCATTCATCATTCCACCTTTTCTTAAGCATGTTGGGTTAGTGTTGTGTCAGTTGGACAAGTTGCTAGAGGTTTCATAACCTTTGGGTAGTAAGATGTTAACTGATTATGGGATCTAAGGTTATGAGATTGCCATCGATGGCCATAAGTTAGTAGACGACCTCATCTTATTATATGTGGGGGAGTTTGATGTCATATTGGGTATGGATTGGATTTTTGATTGGCATGCTACAATATGGTGAGCCATTCTATGGACAACATACAAAATCCCTTTAAGTTTTGATGATTTGCAAAACAACTGAATAGTTAAGCTATGCACGTTCTAAGTAACTGACGCACGATATTGTTTGCTTATCCCCCACTGGCTCTAAGACAAAATGGCATCAATGTACGGATATGACATTAAAGCATAGATATATTATCTTGATCTTCCCAGTTGATGCATCTAGGTGCATTAATGATGAATCACACACGTTGATAGTGTCCAAGCATTATCTGGAACTTATTGAAAGATTAAAGACGGAGACATTGATATTAAAGAATGCACAGATCTGAATTCTCGATATCTCTGAAGTAAATCATTAGAGTATGCTAATGATCATCAAAGCAAGCTATCGACAAGATACCATAGATTCATCAAAGCTGCATCAACGGTCTTTGGATAATGGAACGCTATTGATTCAAGAACGTCAGTTGATGAGTAAAGGTGCAATCTTTATTTAATTTCAACAATGCACGTTGGCAATCAATAACGCGCGAATTTGTTTCACTGATCAAAAAATGGCAAAGCTAATACGCTCCTTGGGAATTTAAACAATTGAATATTCTCTCGTACAAGATTGTGTCAGAATCAAGAAGTGAGCTTTGAAGTCAACAATGCACGTTGTGGATTCAACAAGCGTCGTTAATAACATTATCATGGCATGTTTATGATCTTGAAAGTGCACTAGTGAAAGGCATATGTTCTACCAGAAGACTGGAAATGTCACTAGAGCGCGATAATGAGTACAACGCACTTTGATCATCTTCTGAGTATTTGAAGAACGCGCGTTCATGTCCATGACGTCAATTAAATTCAGATTGTTGGACATATCTCACAACGACTCTTTCTGGGCTTTAACAACTATATTTCAGAGACTCTCTATAAATAGTGTTGTCCAAGTCAGAAGAGATAAGAGAGACTTTTCAAGAGTGTGCCCAAGCTTTGCTAGTTTATTTCTTGATCTTCTCTCTCTTTGAGCTTTTCATTTTTCTCATACCAACTGAGCATTGATTTGCATTTCGCTCATAGATTTGGTTGAGATATTGTGTTTAACTTTGATAATCCACTTGTATTCAAGCTTTAGTGTTAAAGCTTGAAGGTAGCATAGGTTTTTTTTGTTTGTTTCCTTAGAAAAACAAAGAGGGTTGGTTTTCTTGTTTTGGCTAGTTAAAAACAACGTGTAAAGATTACTTGTGAACTTGTAAAATAAGAGGTGTAACATTTTCTCTCCACCCGCAAGTGAGAAAGGAGTTAGTGGATTTAAAACTCTCTTGTTATCTAGAGGAGTGGACGTAGGACAATAAGGACCGAACCACTATAAATTCAGGCTTTATTTCTCTATCTCTTACTCTCTTTTATTTCATTCTTGTGTGGTTATGTTTTGGATTGAGCTACTGATTTGATTTGCAAAATATACAAAAAGATTTTTAAAGATTTTAACTTTTAGCAAGAAATCCAATTCACCTCCCCTCTTGGATTGCCATATTGGGATTACAATTGGTATCAGAGCTTGAGTGCTCAAATTTAAGGTTTAAACACCTTGCGTTCAAAGATCCAAAATGTCATCCATGGGAGATATATCTAGATATGAAGGTTTAGCTATTAATCGAGCTCCTTTTCTTTGGTGGCAATGATATGTCTATTGAAAAACAAGAATGATGGTTTTCTTAAGGTGTGAAGCTGAAGAAGTGTGGAGTGCAATAGATACAGGTCCCTATATTCTCGTGAAGACAGTAGATGGAAACGATGTCTTGACACCAAAAGCTGAATGGACAGACCGTGACAAAAAATGGTACAATACAACAACAAGGCAATGCATATCTTGTTTTGTGCCCTGAGTAAAACACAATTCAACAAGGTCCAGCAGTGTTCTACTGCTCATGAGATTTGGAGAACCTTAGAGATAACATATGAAGGGACTTCACAAGTGAAAGAAAACAAAGTGTCTCTTTTTGTTCACAAATAAGAGTTGTTCAAATGAAAGAACGAGAAGGAATCCAAAAGATGTTTGATATGTTCAATGACATTCTAAATGGGCTGAAGGCACTTGGAAAAACCTACTTAAACAAACTGAACCTTAAGCTAAGAAGAAAAAATTTGACATTCCTTCAGTTGAAGCTATAGTCAAGCAAACTGATAGTCCTGCTCTAGTGCAATCTGAACAGAAGTCAGAGGCAGCTCCACCTGCAGCTACTTCATCATCTCGTCAACATGTTCCAGAAACTGAGGGACCAGAGTGGATTTGCAAGATGAGGCAACCATTTATGAA
>CAODLS013335164.1:0-10669 GCA_948243855.1 Flueggea neowawraea | reverse complement strand
AAGACACAAAGTCCAAAGCTCATTGACTTCTCATCTTTAATCAATATGTCTCTGAAAATGCAGTCCACATTCTCTACTTCACTTTGCTTCCTCTCTCAACACTTCATCTCCATCAATCTCAACACTCTGAACAACGATCTTGGTCTCTCTCTGCAAATGCCTACCAAACCTCGATTTAAACGCCAACCAAACCCACAAAAAAATTACCTCACTAATGCTCCAGATTCAAGTCCTACCAAACCCACAAAAAATTCCCTCACTAATCAAATGTCGTAGCAACATCGGGATGAAGAATCCTTGCTAGTTTCCTATACGTAGTTTTGATTTCCTGACATGTGGTGCCCATCTGGACCCCTGAAACCTCATATAGAGAAACTGGAGATGCAATGTAGGAAGATGTTCTCTAGGCGGTGGATGCGCATGCGACAGAGACCCGAAGGAAGATGCAATGTAGGAAGATGTTCTCTAGCTTGGTCTCTTTTGAAAATGAATTTGGCTAACAATTCTTGCTATGATTTTTTTATGAGTAATTGCTTGTTGTTGGTGGATCAATTTTTGTGCAAGGACTACTATTGATGATGAACGAGTGTTGCTGGTGACTGGTTTTCAAGCTTGGTGGTGGTGGTGTGATTTCTAATCCTCTAATTGATTCTACTCAAGAGAGAGAGAGAGAGAGAAGAGATGTAGAGGACATAGCGATGGGTTAGAGAGTCTCAAGGAAAGAGATGAGAGGAAAAAGGAGTTTGACGTGTAAAAGGTAAAAATGTCTTTTATTGATTTTCGTTAGATTTAGCTAACGACGTTTAAAAGTATGGATGCAATTTGAGCATTTTCAAAAGTTAAGGATATAATGAGAGATTAAGGTAAATCTCAGAGACGCTAATGTAATTCCTCCTTTTTAAAATTGTGAACCTACAAGGCCAATCCTTTTGTATTTGTGGCGCATACTGACAATTAAAAATGTAAATTGCAATAATAATGAACCACTTTTGTGCTTGTAATGCATGTGCGTGTCATCCACAATGCATGCGCCTTTGAATACCTGTTGGATATTATTTAACTACCAGTTGAATATCATTATAGTATTTTATAAATATACAATAGAAGATTGTGAACTGATTGAAAACTGAATGATAACCAATTAAAAACTAAAAGATTGAAAACCGTTTAGAAACTAAAAATGTAAATTCATGTATAGAAAAAAGCAAAGTGAATGAAAAATTATTCGATTGCTGTTTAGTCAGTTTTTAAATAGTATTCAAATGGTATTCAATAAAATTTCAAAAAGTATTAAATTTGTATGCAGTCAGTTTTTAAATTTTTTGAATAAATATTCAATCAGTTTGAAAATGGTATTCAATAGTTATTCAATAAATCTTCAAAGATTATTCAATTGGTTTTCAATAGGTATTCAACATGTAACTAAAAAGTATTTAACAAGTTTACAATGAGATTTAAAAATTGTTCAATAAGTTTTCAAAAATTATTCAATTAGTTTGAAATAAAATGTATTCCATTTTATTCAACATCTATTCAATAAAATTTCAAAAAAATTTCAATTAGTATTCAAACAGTTTTCAAATAATATTGAATAAATATTCAATCAGTTTTCAAGTGGTATTCAATAGTTATTCAATAAATTTTCAAAAAGTATTAAATTGGTGCTCAATTAATTTTAATGGTATTCAATAGATATTCAACATGTAATTAAAAAATATTAACATGTTTACACTAATTTTTCAAAAAGTATTCAATAGGTTTTCAAAAAATATTAAATTAATTTTGTCAATAAAGTATTAAATTGGTATTCAAAACTTATTTGATCAGTATTTAATTAGTTTCTAAATAGTATTCGATTGGTATTTAAAAAGTTTTCAAAAACAAATCGGTATTCAAAAAGTTTTCAAATGAGTATTCAATTAGTATTCAAAACAGTATTCAAATTGTATTGAATAAATATTCAACTAGTTTTCAATTGGCAATCAAATAGTTACTCAATAAATATTCAAGAGATATTCAAATGGTATTCATTTAATTGACAATAGTATTTAACAAGTATTCAACAATAATCAAAAAGGTATTTAATAGGTTTATAAAAAAGTTTTTAAAAAGTACTCAATAACTGTTCAAAATGTATTTAAATGATTTTAAATTAAAAGTTTTTAAAATGTATTCAATTGGTATTTAAATATTATGAAAGTATTCAACTGATATTCGTTTGGTTTTCAATTAGCATTCAAGAATATTCAAAAAGTATATTAATGTTTTTAGCTAAAATACTATAATTCAAATAAGAACTAATTTGTAATTTTTCAAAATTTTAAAGGCCAAAATTATAGTTTTACATATGATAGCTTGTTGCAACTAGGGTTACCAAACCCTTGTTGTCGCTGCCAGTGGTTTTTCATTACCATCCCTCTCGATATGTCCAGCCTCGTCAAAGCCTTCGCCAGCCACATTGATCTTCGTCACATCTATCTTAGCGACGCTGACAGCGGCAGGATTCTGGAGCTGCGGTCTCTAGCGTTGAAGGATTGTCGCGCGTCGCTGGTAGACCAAAGGTTCCATTAACGACGAGGAGGCCAAGACCAGAACCAACGAAGAAATGAGTTGGAGATTGGAAAGGTTGGCGAATGAAGAAGATGGAAGAGGAGGTGGCTTAGTATTGGAAGAAAAAGACGGCGGACACGAAGGCAAAAGAGAGATTGGAGGAGAATGAAAGTATTGAATTGACTCTATCTTGTATTTGATATGAGCAGAAAACTAATTTAGCAAATTAGTATCCAATGCAAAAATAAAAAACCTAATTCAACTGCAAAATGATAAAAAAAAAATTCATATGTTTAAAAATATGATTTTAAAATCCATTGTGGCATATAATTTCCTCTTATCTTTTTTTTTTTAGAGAAATAGGATCTTTTATTAATTATCAGTAAGATCCAACATCAACTGATCCTTTAAAAACTGAGGAGGATTAGAATAATCAATAGAGCAAGCATAGGAACAAGTCGCCTTTGCAATCGAATGGGCTGCCGCGTTGGCTTATCTCTTTACCAAATTGACCGTGAAATTATCTCTAAGTCGTAACAGATCAAAACAATCATTGATAATGTGATGGTACTCAGTTGAGCCTTCTGTATGGGATAAAACCGAATCAATGACAATCTTCGAGTCCAACTCAAAACATACATTCTGCATTGATAAACTAAGGACCCAATTTATTGCTTCTTTAAAAGCTAGGGCTTCAGCTTCTTTGCTAGGCAATGAACCTGGAATAAACATTGTCCTTGCTCTGATAAAATGGCCCTCGTCATTCCGGATCAAACAACCAACTCCTACAGATTGCTGGTGCAAGGGAACTGCAGCATCAATGCTGCATTTGGAGGTTCTAGCTGACGGTTTCCACCATTTGATAGGAGGGTTGACGAAAATTGCTTCTTGGGCATTATGAGTCTCTTTTCGCCGTAATATTGTCCAATCCCAGAGAAAGCCTACTGCCAGGGCAACCACCTTCCCAGAAGGCATATGCTGACCGTTCCATAGCAAATTATTCCTCTACCGCCAAATGCTCCAACAAGATCGTGCTAATTTTGTTGCAGGTCTCTGTTGAAGATTGTTGAACTAATTCCAAGAGCCATTTGTGAAACTCCAGGGTAGTATCAGTGTTCAACTCCAGATTCGCAGCCTTCCAGCAACCCCTAGCAAATTCACAGTCAAAAAACACATGGAAATAATGTTCCACGTCAGAGCTGCAAAGAACACAACTGAGAGTAGATTGAACTCCTCTATTAATTAGCTTGACTCTCGTTGGAATACATTCGGTGCACAATTTAACACCTGCTGTTAAAAAAAATATTTGGACAGCAGCCAAAATGACGTCGTTTTGGCTGCTGCCCATTAAAACACAGCAGTCCCCTTTTATTCTCTTACCCGATCCCTCTCTTCACTCTTTCACTTTGTCACTCTCTCTTCACAAGTCCATCTCTCTCTCACTCTCTCATTGCTTTCCATCCTTTCTCCATCATTCCTTAAGGTAAGAATCAAGTCTTATTCCCACTCTTTCTTTTATTTTGAGCATTTATTGTGGCTAGAACTTGGAAGAACGAAATGGGTATTGTTGGAGCTAGGGTTTCGAATTTGAGCAAGAAAATGGTGAATGTAGGTTGGATTTGAATGGGTTTTTGTTACACCTAGGTGGGAGGGGGCTTAGAAATGTATGAATATATGTTAATTTTGAAGATTTGATGTTGTTTTTGATGGACACAAGGGTAGGTACGGATTTTGAAGGAAAATGTGGTGATTTTTGTGTTTGTTTGGTGAAATAGATGTTAGATTTATGTTCAAGAGGTTGATTAGAGTTAATGTGAGTGTTTGGTTACGTTGGATATCAACCGGAATGTGATTTTCCTAGTTTTGAAATAACTTTTCTGCGAAACGACAAATCTGTAAATTTGTAAAGCTGGACTGTATTTGTAAATTCTGGAAATGTGGGAATACATTTGTAATTTTTGGAAGTGCATATAAATTTTGTAATTTTTGAAAGTTAGGGGCTTATTTGTAGTTTCTGACTAATGAGGGACTAATTTATACTTTTTGAAAAGTTTAGGAACTAGTTTATAATTTTACAGGGCCCGAGGGACTAAAATATAATTTTACACCGAGGTCGGGTTTTCGATTATAATATTGCATTATGGTTCGAAATAGGATTTTTAGCTTCGTTTGAGGGTCCGAGTTTGTATTTGCATTTTTGCACATATTACAGTACATCCACAGTACCAGCATCATTTCTGATATTTGTTTTATCTGCATTTGTTTCAGCTTCTTGTGCATGCCAACAAGATCAGTCATCGGCTATTGAGGCTTGATTGGTTGTTTTGTGTTGAACTTTCAGGTGAGAGAATAACAGTTTCAGGCACACAGATTGCGTCTTTCAAAAATTATACGTTTTTTACGTGTCTGACTTAAATATGAAATTTGACTTAACAATGGTTTGGTTAATTAATAAATTGAATTATGTGATTAATAACTCACCCTCAGTATCCGATTCTGATTAATATATATATTCTCTGAAAATTAACTCTATTGTATGACTATCTGTTATATATTTTGTTATTATATATTTTGGATAAGTGACACCTAACTATGAGATAACGTAGCCTCTTGTATACCACTGTTATGTGAAGGCCCGAGTTACCGGGGTAATCTGATGATCGTGTATCCGGTCAGATGCATGTATTTTGTCTGATTCTATCTGGTGGCGCAATCCACACTTCTGATATCTATCTGTATCTGGTCCCTATCTACCTATGTTACATATTATATATATATATATATAATCTGTATTTTGTATATTGCATGCTGTATGCAAAGGATTTCAAAATAAATTTCAAAAGTAATAATATATGTAAAGTGTATACGTATGTATAAGTATATATATTGCATACGGTATTTTGAAACGTTTTCAAAATAATTTATGTGATAGACGTATGATGCGATTCGGAATGTTATTTATTACTGGGTTTACTCACCCCTTTTAACATTTTCAGGTGTTGATTTTAATTCTCAGCAACCGTCCGACATCTCGAACTCAATGAGGTATTCCATCAGATTGTGAGTGTCTTTTAGTTCAAGCTCAATATATTTTTGTTAGAGCTCCACATCAAATTGTTGTTAGATTACTGTGTTACATTTTGTATGTTGGATTACTTGACTTACATATATATTATATAACCATATGTTTTATTGTTATTATTTAGTATACTTATATATAGATATAATTTTCATATATTTGAATCATGTTTTATATTTTAAATAAATGTTTAAAACGAATAAGTTAGGTTGAGCGTTTGATCTTCGAGGCTTGTACGAAATAAATCGGACTTTCAGTTTGATTCGTCTTATACACCGGTCATGATACAAAAACGGTCGTGACACACAATCTCCAAATAAAAGACTTGATTTTAGAGGGGTCTCTAATCTCCAAATCTTCTTCCAGACTGCTTCTCCAGCCGCCACATCGTCAGATTCCACCTCCTGCATTATACTTCTGTACGCTGATTTTACCGAATATTGGCCATCTTTGGTAAAGTGCCAAATCAGTTTATCCGGTTTCCTTCAGAGGCAGCGAACTGGCTTTTACTGCAGCAGCATCTTCGTCTACAAAAATGACATCTAATAGCCCATAGTTCTAGCCTCTAGGAGGTATAACCTGGTGTAAAAAGGTCTTTTACTCTCCATTCTTCGAATCCTGGCAGCCTAGGAGTAGTTATCGGGAAGCGTCGAAAATGTAGGATGCATTAGAGCAGCTGTTTTATATACTTGGGCTATTTTTGTTTGAACTAGTTGTATACTTGGGCTTTTTCAATTGGAGGATAATGTTTTGAGGGCATTAATGTTTAGGCCCAGTCAGTTTCACGAAGATATACGCAAGCTGACCCAATTTGTAAATTAGGCCAGTCCAAGTGTGTTA
The DNA here is from genome assembly GCA_948243855.1 of Flueggea neowawraea. NCBI lineage: Eukaryota > Viridiplantae > Streptophyta > Magnoliopsida > Malpighiales > Phyllanthaceae > Flueggea > Flueggea neowawraea. The sequence continues at coordinate 4,200 of CAODLS013335164.1, read as the reverse complement.
GGTTGGGTGCATGTATGCATTACCACGCTGTCAAATGGTGTTGGGGCTCTGCTGATGCTTACACCACCATATATGAGTTGAAGGCACAATAATAGTAAGCCATGCATGTGATAAGTTTGGGTTATTAGATTTTAAAAAATAGATGATGAGGTTGTGGTGTAAATTGAAAAACTTACACCTAGTATAAGTGGATCCCTTTTATGTATGTATGTATGTAGGTATACTAGTTACATTCCCAAAAAACTTACTTTGTAACACAATGCCACGTGCTAAACTAAAATGTGGACTATGTGTGTACAACTAATGCACTCGATTAGGTGTTCAATAAGTTTTCAATAATTCAAAAAGTATTCAATAAGTTTTCAAAAAATAATAAATTGATTTTGTCAATGAAAGTATTAAATTGGTATTCAAAACTTATTTGATCGGTATTTAATTAGTTTCTAGGTAGTATTCGATTGGTATTTAAAAAGTTTTCAAAAACAGATAAGTATTCAAAAAGTTTTCAAATGAGTATTCGCTTAGTATTCAAATCAGTCTTCAAATTGTATTGAATAAATATTCAACTAGTTTTCAATTGGCAATCAAATAGTTACTCAATAAATATTCAAGAGATATTCAAATGATATTCATTTAATTGACAATAGTATTTAATAGTATTCAACTAATAATCAAAAAGGTATTTAACAGGTTTATAAAAAAGTTTTTAAAAAGTACTCAAAACTATTCAAAAAGTATTTAACTGATTTTAAATAAAAAAGTCTTTAAAATGTATTCAATTGGTATTTAAATATTATGAAAGTATTCAACTGATATTCGTTTGGTTTTCAATTGACATTCAAGAATATTCAAAAAGTATATTTATGTTTTTAGCTAAAATACTATAATTCAAAGAAGAATAATTTGTAATTTTTCAAAATTTTAAAGGCCAAAATTGCAGTTTTTCATATGATAGCTTGTTGCAACTAGGGTTACAAAAGCCTTGTTGTTGTCGATGCAAGTGGTTTTTCATTACCATCCCTCTCCATATGTCCAGCCTTGTCGAAGCCTTCGGCAGCCACATTGATCTTCGTCACATCTATCTTAGCGACATTGACAGCTGCACGATTCTGGCGGTGCGGTCTCTAGCGTTGAAGGATTGTCGCGCGTCGCTGGTAGACCAAAGGTTTCATTAACCACGAGGAGGCCGGGACTGGAACCAACGAAGAAATGAGTAGGAGATTGGAAAGGTTGGTGAAGCGGCAAAGAGAAAAAAAATGACCATGGAGTGCATCTGGTTCGCGAATGAAGAGGATGGAAGAGGAGACGGCTTAGTAGTGAAAGAAGAAGATGGCGGACGCGAAGGCAAAAGAGAGATCGGAGGAGAATGAAAGGAGTGAATTGACTCTATCTTGTATTTGATATGAGCAGAGAACTAATTTAGCAAATTAGATTCCAATGCAAAAAATAAAAAACCCAATTCAACTGCAAAATGATTAAAAAAAAATTCCTATGTTTACAAATATGATTTTAAAACGGGCTGTGGCATATAATTGCCTCTTTATCTTTTCAAGTGTAGAAAGTGCAGGATGTATTAGAGCAGCTGTTTTATATACTTGGTCTGTTTTTGTTTGAACTGATTGCATACTTGGGCTTTTTCAATTGTTTGGGGGCATTAATGTTTAGGCCCAGTCAGTTTCACGAAGATATACGCCCGGTGACCCAATTTGTAAATTGGGCCAGTCAAAGTGTGTAATTATCACGCTTTCAAATGGCGTTGGTGCTCTGCTGGTGCTTACACCACCATGTATGAGTTGAAGGCACAATTCCAATATGGGGAGAGAGAGAGAGCTGTTTGAGGGGAATGGCAGCTCAGCTCAGGTGTGGTTCCCCTTCCCCACTGTGTGTTGATCGCAACGAATGATGATTGATTTTGGCATAACTGTGAACCCAGACCAATACTGTAAAGCAAAAAACATAAAAAGCGGCAGACGAGGAAGGAAGACTCAGTTTGAGTGAGAGAGAGTGAACCAAAAAGGATCAAAGAAAGGAAAGGAAAGGAAAGAGAATTCAACTTCCCACAGAAAAACCCCTTGGCGCCCCATTTCCCCATCCCATCCCCCTCATCTCTCTCCCTCTCTCTTTCTCTAATTCTAATTCTCACTCAAATTCACTCCCACTCTCTACATACTACACCATTATCTACGCTCTCTCTCTCACCCTCACTTGCCGCTTTTTCCTACTTTTTATTGTTATTTTTTCTTTAAAATTTTAATCACCTATGAGCGGCCAGCCACCGGTGCCGCCGCCTCCCCACACCGGCCGCGTACAGGTCAGGTGCGCCGGTTGCCGCTTGATCTTATCTGTCGCCCCCACTGTCACCGAATTCGTTTGCCCCACCTGTAAGATGCCTCAAATGCTCCCTCCCGAGCTGTTGAAGGGCCCCACTCTCCCCGCCACCGCCAACAATAATCACGGACATAGCCAGGTTCCCGCCCACGGTATCGATCCCACCAAGATCCAGCTCCCTTGTGCCAATTGCAAGGCTATTCTCAATGTGCCTCATGGATTTACTCGCTTCTCTTGCCCTCAGTGCCTCGTCGATCTCGCCGTCGATTTGTCCAAAGTTATGCACTTCTTTCCCACTCCGCCGCCTCCTCCTCCCCCCTCTCTTCCAAGGCCTCCCCTTCCTCCTCCTGTCGTCGAAGAAGTCAACGAGGTTTTTCTCTTTTCTTCGCTCCATTTTCTTTGCTTTTTTTTTGTCTTCGGTTGTATGAATTCAAAGACCCGACAATTTAGAGTTAGTTGCGCTACCACTAAGTAGTGCTAGTGATCCAATTTACACTAAGTGCAAATGAATGCATTTTGCTATTTCGAGATGATCATTGTATAGAATGGCCCGCTAATGCAATTTACTTGTCTAATTTTTTAGTAGCAACTTTGTAGCCCAAGCAAGCTTGTTTGAGAACAAAAGATATTGGCTATAATAATTACTGCAAGAATTTAGTGATTGTCCTTTGTTGTTTATCGTCAGAATTTGGGGCTTCCAAGTTCTCTGGGTCTCTTTTCTTGTTTCTTCCTTATTTAACGGTGAACCTGTCAGGTAGCTATTGAAGTGGAGCGAGACGAGGATGAAGGTGGCACGGTGGGGGAGACTTTTATGGATTATGTGAGTCTATTACACCCCAAGCTTCATATTAAATTTCTGTGATGCTTTTTCCCTCCTTACACCCTCTGCTTTTTTGATTTTTCATTGCACCTTTCTGTTTACTGTGGGACCCTTCTAAGGAATGCATTATCTTCTCTGTGTAGCGACCTCCAAAGCTATCTATCGGACCCCCTCACCCTGATCCTATTGTGGAGACTTCTTCGTTATCTGCAGTCCAGTCTCCTGAGCCTACTTATGATCTAATAACCAAAGATGATCTGGAGAGTACAAATGTTTTGTCGTGCTTGCAGATTGAGACACTGGTCTATGCTTGTCAGGTTGTCTTCTGGAGCCTTGTTAGGATTGATAATTGTTGAGTGCTTGACTTATAAGACACTGTTCACTTTTATGACAGAGGCAGCTCCAACACCTTCCGAATGGCGCCAGGGCTGGATTCTTCGTTGGAGATGGAGCTGGTGTGGGTAAAGGTCGAACAATTGCAGGTTTGATATGGGAGAATTGGCGCCATGGAAGGAGGAAAGCAGTGTAAGCTTCAAGTTCTGCTTGTATGCAGATACTTGTTTCTTTGTTTTCTGTAGTTCTGGTCTGCTGATATTTGTTATTTACTTTGGCAAGTTATTAATTTTCATTAGCCTCTTGGGATGGTGGTATTCGATGACATGTTTTCTAATGATTTGACCATTTCCTCATGATTTTGCACAGGTGGATTTCTGTTGGTTCAGACTTAAAGTTTGATGCGAGAAGAGACTTAGATGATGTGGGCGCAACAAATATTGAAGGTGAATTCCTTAGTCTTTTGTTTAGCAGATTTTTAAAGATGTTTACTGATATAAAATGCTCCACAACTTACAACAAACATCTGCACTTACAAATGTCATTATGTACTCTTCAGAACACTAGCATTTTTCTTCATCTTTTTTCTCTCCATGCAGTGCATGCTTTGAACAAATTGCCCTATTCTAAGCTTGATTCAAAGTCTGTTGGGATCAGGGAGGGTGTTATATTCCTGACTTACAGTAGCCTCATTGCATCTTCTGAGAAAGGTCGTTCTC
>CAODLS013335086.1:0-10442 GCA_948243855.1 Flueggea neowawraea | reverse complement strand
TCAAAATTATTGAAGAAATTTACTTAATTTGAAAAGAAAAATAAAAGAACAGGAAGAGTCAGAAGAGTGAAGACTACTACACTGCCACCACCGAGAGACAAAAAAACACTTCCACACTTAGTTGTGTAATATTCGGGTGGTACTACAATAAATATTTCATAAATAAGTACTTATTGAACACTTAACTTAGTTAATTTCAGATTCGATTATTTAATTTTAAAAAATTATTATTTAATTATAATTTTAAAAATTATTTAATTTTAAATGTCATCACTTAATTTTATTACTGATTACTTAATTTTATTCGATTATTTAATTTTAATTAATTATTTAATTATTATTAAAATTATTTAATATGAGTCTTATTTATTTAATTTAGTAAGGAATTGCTGGTTCTAGTACGACCTGTAATCTTCACTATGTGAAAAGCAATTTGAGCCAAACAGAATCCGCTAACATGTACCACAGCCACAACAAATTTGCTAACTTGCACATTCCGAATACTCGCCCCTAGACATGTTGCCGGTTCCGGAACCGACGGTTCCGGTTTGTCAAATGTACAAACCGGAACCGAATCGTGGTTTTCACGGTTTAGTCCGGTTTTGATTCGGTTAGATTCTGGTTCCGGTTTTGACCAGTTTTAATCGGTTTAACCGCCAGTTCTGTTTCGGTTCGGTTTCTTTTTTTTTTTCAATTTTTTTTAATCCGTTATTTTATCCCATCAATTGGTTTGTAAATTTTGTTATATTCAATAATTAACTATAATATCAATAATGTATTTTATTCTAAGATTTTTTTAATAATTTTTAAACAAATTAATTATTCTATTAGTAATTAATAATAATAATTTATAGAAAAATGAATTTTTAAGAGAGTGTAGAAGAGATTGAGAGATAAAAAATGGTGTAAAATTGGTAAGAATGAGGTGTAGTATTTATAGAGTTGAAAAAATAAAAAAAACAACAAAAAAAAAAAAAGAAAATAACCGTCGGAACCGCCGGTTCCAACGGTTAGAACCGGCGGTTTCAACGGTTCAGTGAACCGCCGGTTCAAACCGGCGGTTTGACGGTTTTTAAAACGAAAAATCGGAACTTAAACCGTAAACCGTCGGTTTTAATCTGCCGGTTCCGATTTCGATTCGATTCCGGTTTTGACCGATTTTAATCGGTCCGGTTCCGATTCGGTTCGCCGGTTTCGGTTTGGTTTTTACACGTCTAGCTACAAGTTTTAAAGTGCTGAATTTAACGATAATTATTTAATATTTATAGATTGATATTATGTTTAAATTTTAATAGAAATAAGAGATAAAATAATTAATTTAAATTTTATTTTTTTTATATTTAAAAAAAAAATGAAAGCAACAAATACAACATAAATTAGCAACCTTTTCCAACGTGGGATTTGTTTGTCTCTATGGATTATGTTGTCTTATTCCATGTTATGTTGTCCTTTTCTACATCTAATGTCTGTCTTGATCATGCAAACAAACAGAATGAAACAAAATTTATCTATAAGGGGGACTCATTCAATTTGGTTCGGTTCTTTAAAAAATTGATTGGTTCGAAATTTTCGACGTTACAATACCTTTGGTTTAAATTGTTATAAAAAAATTTCAACTTTATCTAATTCCATTTTTTAATGTGAATCTTTCATTTTTTTTTTGAAAAGGGAATGTGAATCTTTTTTAGAAATTATTTTTGCCGACTCATTTATAAATATAAACTATTTTTTTTTTTTCAAGAAACGTCCAACCCTTATAAACATCGAATCGGCTAGACTAAACCCTTATTTATAATATATAAACTAGTTTGATATTGCTAATGAAAGATGCATTTTTGTGACCATTTTTTTAAAAGCAAATATTAAGATTTCCTCCTAATTTCCCTCCTATTTTCTCTTCCTTTGAAACTCTCTTTCTCAAACATTTAGCCACGAACAGCGGTGCGATGAATTTGGAAGACGTCGACGAAGAGCGGCGGTTACGCAAAATCCAAAAGATGAGACAAGAAGACACCATCCAGATCGGCGGGATCAATCAATGCGGCAGCGACAAAGAGCGACGACGTTTGGCGATGGCGACGTCGGGCATCAGGCGTCTCCAGTCGCAATGGCGAATGACGCCTTGGTGGTGGGCGCTGGTGGCGGCAAAACCCTAGTTGCAGGCCCAAATTGTAAAACTATTTTAGTCCCTAATTTTTTGTCAATTTACAAGACAATTCTTTAATTTATAATTTCCAACATATTGATTATTAATTTTTTTAAATATTGAAGTTGATGAAACCAAATTAAATCAACTAATTATTTGAAAAAAATATTTTTCCCAATACTAATTTAATATTTTCTATTTATAATTACACAAAAATACAACAAAAAATGGCCAAATTTCTCTAAATTAGTCCCTAAATTTTGGTTTGCACACATTTAAAAACTTTATCTGTCGCCCCAGGAAGAAGATGCCATATTTGCAAAATTATGTTTCCAGTCTAAAATTTTGTAAAATTACAAAATCAGAAACTAAATTAATAATTCCCATTTTGATTATTTTTTTTAAAAAAAATTAAATTTGAAATTGAAGGACACCAATTTAAACTACATTACAAGAATAAATTAATAATTTTTAAAAAATAATATTTAAATAATAAAGTTCCAATGAAACTAAATTTAATTATTTGTTGATGTTGTAGTAAGCTTGTACCTATTTTATACTCATAATTTTACCAAATAACAACAAAATATTGAACATGTTTTTAATTTTTGTTGGGTTGTACTTATTTTATACTCATTTGCAAACATTTGTCAGCATTGTACTCGTTCCATACTGGTTTTGTACTCGCACTTTTACCTAATAATAAAAAAAATATTGAAAATGTTTTAAAGCTTTGTTGGAGAGTGCTCATTTTATACTCGCTTTGTAAGCATTTATCGGTATTGTACTCATTTTGTACCGATTTTGTACTCGCAATTTTACCAAATAGTAAAAAAATATTAAAATGGTTTTTAAATGCAATTTAACTTACGTACATTATAGTACGTTAAGATCGATTAACGTAATTTAACTTTTTTTACGCAATTTAACGTAATTTAAATTTAAAATACCAAACGTTACGCTTTGTAAATCAGTGAAACTGTGCATTTTGGTCTAGGGTCTTTATATACCCTCAAACTAGACCTCACTTGGCCAAAACACACATTTTTCACATTTTCACTTCCAAGATCCGCCTCTCCTCTCCTCTCCTCTCCTCTCCTTGCCTCTCCTTGATTCCTTTCAACATCTTAAGGTAAGATCATCCTTCTAACTTGTTTCTTTCATCAATTTCATGGTATAAACATTTGGGTTTTAGTTGTTTCCTCTTGAATGTCAATTTTTACGGTTTGGGTTGGGGATTCAAATTCTTGATGAATTGAATGGAGTTTTAGTTGGGTTTTTGATAGATTATGCTAGAATGAACTTAGAATTTGTATCGATTTGCATTGGAATCAAAGATTGAATAGATTGGTGTTGGTTCGGTTCGCCTCATACGTCGGTTATGATCCGATCTTAAGTCTTGACAAAGGTGGTATTCGTAACAGTTAATAAACTAACTGGTTACCTTAACAATGAACTAATATAATCATAAAATCAGAACAGAGAACCATCAAATACTTGAATAAATTAACAAAAATCAATAAAAACAAGAAACCTCATAACTTTATTCCAATGATTCAAGGTTACCTTCAACCAAGGAGAGGGAATTAATTATCCACTAATGTACTTATTTGGGATAGAGGGAATTTAGCCACTAACCTATTTTTTATTTTGGATGTCTCAAAATATGTGCTTATTTGTATTTTTTATTATTATTTATTGATCAAATGTTATTTTTGCTCTTCATAAATGATCAATAATTTAATGGAACTCTCTTATTTTCAATGTAAATTTATTCATTCAAATAACTTTTTTTCAATAAAAGATGTTTCATTAAAAAAATTAAAAAAGATAAATGTGGAAATAACAAGCTTTGCTATGTTGTTCATGACCTATCAACTTGGGATAGAGAGAGTATTTCTGTTTTAAGTCAAGCCCTTTGAACCGTAACGGACTTCACTACGACTGTTGCACTCTCCCGTGGCATTCACAGCCTATTATTTTGATCGTCCCAGACGAATTGATTCTACAACATATGGTTTATTTATAAGGATGATTATGGACTAGTAGGATTTAGTAAAAAAGGCAGAAAGTGTGACATGAACTTCGACAAAAAAAATATGTTGAACATTATATGTTAAAAATACATCAAATGTTGTTATCTTCAAAGGCCTAATACATAACTTACCTTTCTGCTAAAAAAAATGCACTTACCCCCTAACTTGCACTTGTTCTGCTTCTGTCACGAACTGTGGTGATGTACTATGATTTTTGGGAACCAATCTCAGGTATATGAGCTGCTTTGAAACTAGGACAGATCCGACGAGGTGAGGATTATGTTACCAAATACTTTAACTCTCTAAAAAGAATTTGGCAAGATTTAGAAATGTTTAATGACCGAGTGGAAATCTCCTGATGATTTTACTCATTATCTGAAAACTATTAAGGATAATAGAATTTTTACTTTTTTGATTGGATTGAATATTGACTATGATGAGGTAAGGGGGTGGATCATTGGAAGACGGCCACTTCGCTCCATTGCAGAGGTGTTTGCTGAAGTACGCAGAGAGGAAAGTAGGCGCCTAGTTATGCTTGGGAAGAAACTCCTGCCTTCTACGGTGGAGAATTATGTCTTGGCTACTGGCAATGTTGCAGGACGCAACAAGAATTCTAAAGAGAAGCCACGCAATGATGTGATTACTGCAACAAGGCAAGACACACCAGAGAGACTTGCTAGAAACTTCATGGGAAACCACCCAACTGGAATGGCTTACATGAAGGGAAATTCAATGAGAATCCAATAGCCAATGAAGTGAAGTGACAACTAGAAATCTTAGTCAGGATCAGATTAATCACATCTTATCAATACTGAAACTTAAGTCTAAATCCTCAAGTCTTCCTAACACTTCTGTTGCACAAACAAGTAGTATCCTTAGTTTGTCTAAAGCTCTCTCTTGTTCTTTCTCATATTATTCTACTAATTGAGTTATCGATTCAGGAGCTTCTGACCATATAACAAGTCAATCACAACTTTTCCATACTTAATACTCCTAGTCCAGGTCATGAGAAAATTCGTATAGCTGATGGCTCTTTTTCCTCTATTCCTGGGAAAGGTTTGAACCACCTTTCTCACAATATTTGTCTTAAATCAGCCTTACATGTTCCTAAGTTAGCTTGTAACCGTCTGTCAGTTAGTAAACTAGCATAGAATTCTAATTGTTCTGTTACCTTTTTTTTACTCTCATTGTGTTTTCCACGAGCAGAGTACGAGAATGATGATTGGCAGTACTAAACTCAAATGGTCTCTACTATTTTGTTGAGGATGACTTGCAGAATAAAGGATCTCAAGGCTTAGCTAGCATTTGTTCTACTTATGTTGAAATTTTGCTTTGACAATCTAGATTAGGACATCCTAATTTCCCTTATCTAAAGAGAATAATAATGGCTCATCTGTTTCGTTCTTTTGATTGTTCAAAACTTGAATGTGAACACTGCATTTTATCTAAGAGTCATAAATCTTTTCATCCTACTAGGACCTAACCTTCCAAACCATTTTATTTAATCCATAGTGATGTTTGGGGGCCATTTAAGCTTAAACGTATTTCTGAAAAAAGATGGTATGTGATTTTTAGAGATGATCACACTAGATTATGTTGGGTATACTTATTGCTTTAAAAATCTGAAATTGCAAGTATTTTCAAGAATTTTATGCCAAAATTGAAACTCAATTTTAATCTAAGATTAGCATACTTCATTCTGATAATGGCACATAATAGTTTAACATAGTTATTAGTGAGTTTTTGAAAGAAAAAAAAAAGAATTTTACACTAAACTACTTGTGTTGATATCCCTCAGCAAAATGGAATTGCTAAGAGGAAAAATAGGCATTTACTTGAAGTTTCTTGTGCTTTAATGTTTTAAATGAATGTTTCAAAATATTTAGGGGGTAAAGTAGTTCTAACTGCTGCTTATTTAATAAACAGGATGCCAAGTCATGTTCTTAATCACAGTTCTCCTTTAGATGTGTTAAAAAATCCCTTTCCTCACACTAGACTTTACTCAAATCTTCCTCCTAAAGTATTTGGTTGTACTTGTTTTTGAAGTGTGTTTATAAGTTATGCATCCAGTAAAAAGGGATACAAATGTTATAATCCTCAGACTAAGAAAACAATTGTATCAATGGATATTACCTTTCTAGAGAATCAAAAATTCTTTCTTCAGGAGAAGAATTTGAGTGAGAAAGAAGGGTATTTTAGAGATATTACTCCTTTACCCAATGTCATTATGAATAATGTGAATTTTCATAAGGAAAAAACTGTTCATAATCAGTCAAGCAACATTGAATCCACAACAGGACGAGGAATACTACAAACTAAATCTGAAGAACAAACAAAAAGCTTCGTGTTTATACTAAGAGAAAGACTCAACAAAAGACCAGGGAACCATCAGCTCCAGATTGTGTCTAAAAGTGATCAACCTAGTATTCCTACTGATCAAACTGTTTCCATTAATAATTCTAATGATCTATCTGCTGATTTATGTTTTCCTATAACCCTTAGGAAAGAGAAGAGGTCTTTCACCAATCCTCCTTTTTCCAATCACCTATCTTATGGTAAACTCTCTAAGAGTCATAACTCCTTTATTTTGAAGGTTACTAAAGTGTTTATTCCAAAAAAATATTGAGGAAGCACTTGTTGATCTACACTGGAGGTTAGCAGTTATAGAAGAGTTAAAAGCTATTGAGAATGAAACGTGGAATTTAATTGATGCACCTAGAGGTAAAAAACTAGCAGGATGCAAGTGGATATTCACAGTAAAATTTAGGGCTGATGTTAGTGTGGAGAGATTAAAAACGAGATTGGTAGCTAAAGACTTTACTCAAATCTATGGTATAGACTACCAAGAATCATTAGCTCCTGTAGCGAAAATGAATACAATCAGAATTCTCCTATCTTTGGCCGCAAATTCTAACTGATCAATACACCAACTTGACATCTAGAATGCATTCTTGAATGGAGATTTAAAAAAGGAAGTCTGTATGACCTTATCTCCTGAATATGAGTCTATGGAGAGAACAAGGTATGCAGACTTAAGAAGTCCCTATATGTTTTGAAATAGTCACCTAGGGCATGATTTGACAAGTTTGAAAAGGCAGTGTAGAGCTATGGTTATAAATAGAGCCAAGCAAATCACACTATGTTCTACAAAAAGACTGGATAGGGCAAGCTGTCCATTCTTATTGTATATGTAAATATCATAACTGGAGATGATGATGAAGGAATTCAGGAGTTGAAGAAACAATTGGCTCTGGAATTTGAAACCAAAGACCTCTGACAAATGAAATACATTCTTGATATGGAGATTGTTAGATCATGAGAAGGGATCTTTGTCAATCAGAGAAAATAAACCTTGGACTTGCTTAATAAGACGAGAATGTTTGGCTGTAAAACAACATATACCCCTGCGGAGCCTAATATAAAACTAAAACCTGCAAAAACTAGAAAGGTTGTTGACAAACAAAGATTTCAAAGACTAGTAGGGAGGCTGATATACTTGCCTTACACTAGACCAGATGTATCATTTAATGCTGTGACAGGATTCTAAGATACCTAAAAAGGACACCTGGACAAGGATTAATGCGTCGAAAGAAAAACACCATGAAAGTAGAAGTGTACATTGACGCAGATTGGGTTGGAAATTTAGTTGACAGAAGATCGATTTCTAGTTATTGTACATTTGTTGAAGGGAATTTGGTAACTTGAAGAAGTAAGAAGTAGAGTATTGAGGCAAGTAGTGCAAAGGCAGATCTCTCATGGTATTTGTGAGGCTTTTGGATAAGAAGAGTATTGGAGCTAGAAATTCCTATATTGTACCTACGAGGGTCTACTGTGATAACAAAGCTGCGATATTTACTGCTCACAATCATGTTCTACATGATAAAACCAAATGCATAGAACTTCATCAGGGAAAAGATTGAAAGTGGTGCAATTTGTATTCATTACATTCCTATATCTCAGCAAGTGGCAAATATACTAATTAAAGGCCTTCACACGGTTCAATTCAATATGTTAGTTGACAAGTTGGCCATGGAAGATATGTTCAAGACAGCTTGAGGGGGTGTTGAGAAATACTATCATTGAGAGAGATTCTCAGAAGAGAATATCTTATGCCTATAATTCTACTAATTAGATCAAATCAAATTAGCATTCTGTATAGTTGTTTCCTAATTTAGCTTTATGTACAGACTACGTACAGCCTATATAATGTACTAGAATGAAAGCAGTCAATACGACAACATCCTAGTCTGTTCAGGTACCTCTTTCTGGAATTTTACATTATGTAGTTCTATTGTTGAAGAAAAAGGTTACATGTAATTGGGAGCCTGAGGAATCCTACGTATTAAATCCATGCTATTATAGATTTGAAATTTTTAACTTTTTAAGCAAAACAACATAGTATTTACAAAATTAGTAGCCTCAAACTGACAACAAGAAACTTAAAGTTCGTCCAACATTTACTTGACTGGAAATAAGGGGATGTGTTCTCATTGATATGGAGCAAAAATCAAAACAGTACACAATAGGTCAAGACAGCAAACCAACACTGTGGCACTTAAGTTATAGTCCGTCATCATCCTGAACTCAAACAAAACAACTCAACAATAAAATTGGAACCCCACAGTGTGGATTCATTACCTATAATGTCTATAAGCACATCCCGAAGAAGTTTCAGCCGTCCGATTTTTCTTCTATTTCTGCAAGATAGAACATGGGGTCATGTTACCTTTATGGTGCAATAAAAAGCGAAAGGAAAAAAAAGATTAATAAAGCATTTACTAAAACCATACATGTACAGGTTATACAAACAACACTGTCAATCAGGCACACTAAAAATGCCAGATTAATCTACTGCCAAAAGACAATTCTGTCTTTTGACATGCATAAAGTGGTCATGAATTTGTCGGCGGATCATCCTTCCAACCCTTGGAGAGAAGATCATAGTTAATTGATGCGAGCTGCGAGAGATTCTGAATCCACAAACGAAAAAAAAAATCATAAGGCAACATTGATACAATAAAGGTGAAAAGAAAAGGAAGAAACAATGAAAGAATATATTCTACTGTACACAAGCCACATATTTCAGAAGCAATCCCAGCAGGGAAAGCTGGAAATTTCGTTTCACCAAACAAAACTAATGGGGATTTGCAGAAGAGTTTTTCTAGAAACTTAATGTAGGTTCATTACACACATTTAAATAACTTACAGCATTGGGCAAATAACTCCCAAAACTGATGACTGAGTTTCTCAATGTTTCAATTCTCACCTTGAACAGTAGTATTGAATTCTATATATTATTATAATTGGAAAATGAAATAAGTTCCAATGGTAAAAGATTTACCAACTACGCAAACATATATTCTTCCTATTTTTCTAGTAATTTTTAAGAAACAAAAAACTATTTACGAGAACAAGAAGAAGAATTGCTCTATCTCTAGTAATTGTGGGATTTCTCCATCCTCCTTACATAACTGTTCCACAAAAGTACTTTCAGAACGCTTTTTACCATTTAGCATGAAGGATGAATAGATTTCCCTGATTCTTTGCATAAAAAACATAGGGTGTGTGCGTGCTCGCGCGTGTGAGAGAGAGGCAATAAGTTGACTGAGCCTAGTTGTAAGCCAATACCTTGAATGAAAAATTACTGAATGAATAATTGACAGATGATCCGGACTCAAACTCAGCAAGGCCCCCACATTCATCTCGCTGTTTAACATTATATCCAAAAAAAAATTAAGTTTGATATTCAAAATGTAGAACAGATCTAAATTTTAAAGCCACGCAGAATTTGAAATACAATACCACTTCATCTTGGCGGTTGCTTAGGCAACTACTGCTTCCACTTAAGCTGTCAGCATCACTGGAATCCTCAAAATCACTAGCTGGATCTATTACATCATCTGAAGGATTCCATGAGTAGCGACTTGTGAAGTAGCTTGTGTCAAATGCACTCTCTGAGCTAGGAACAAATGCAGCCTAAGGGGGAAAAACATGTAAGAATACAAAATATAACTAAAAGACCTCATTATCTGTGGGTGAACAAAACATTATACACACCTTTTGCCTAGCAAGTGTGTCCCAATTAATGTCTTTGAAGAATGGATGGTGTTTTACCTGAATCACAAACAATGTGTAAAAATGAACACATGGATAAGGATGAGCAAGAATTGAAATAAAAAGAAAATAACCAAAAGAACAAAGTGTACCTCTGATGCACCTCCAGCACCAAGTCTCTGGTGAGGATCTTCTGTTAACAACCT
>CAODLS013335037.1:0-10186 GCA_948243855.1 Flueggea neowawraea | reverse complement strand
TGTTATTATTTCTGACATTTCAAATGTTTTAATTTGAAATAATTTCCGCACTTAATATTATATATGTTTTGTTTTTAATAAACAAATATTATACTTTTATTTGTTTTTCATATTTCTTTAAATATGATGTTTGGGTAGAGTTATGTATTATGGAGACTTGTACGGGATGAGCCGGGCTCCTATAGACGGTTCACTTCGTACGCCGGTCATGATCCCGGGAATGGGTCGTGACAGCTTTTGTTGTTAGGAAATCGTGGACAAATTCGCCAAGCTGATAACATCTATCAATTGATGCTCTTCTCAGCTTCGTTGGTATTGAAGCTCACGGCATCATCGGTTGCTATCAATTTCATAAAAACACAAAAAACAAACCGTTAGTTAATTCGATTCTCCAAATCCACCAAAATTTTGTGAAATAAATATAAAGCAAAATTTTGAATTGAGTTTCTATAATTAGACTATAGTAGTGCCCTCAAGATTGAATCAATTTCCCAGATCAATTACATCAATGTATCGCAACAACTCTCTTAGATCTCAAAAAATTGAAACCGAAAAAAATCAAATACAAGAGATCCCGAATCTAAAAAGATTTTTTTACTTCCACCATTTTGTTCGTTCTTTGTAAACTCATGAGGAAGAGCTTTTGTCAATGATGTCCGCCAAGGTACCGCCTTTAGGTTTAGAAAGAGAGGCATCGTTCAAAATAGTGTTGTTCGGGAACTCAAGCCGATCTAACTCAATACCAAGTTCATCGATAGAAGGAAAAGAGAAGTGAAGCAAACGACATAAGGCTCTTTTTTAACTTGCCTTCCCATATTAGGAAAAGACATAAATTAGAACCTTGCACCAAGAGAAAACTAGAAGAACATGCCAATCTCAGCCATTACTTTTCGATACTCTTTTTTGTTGAATTTTTAATAATTAAAGCAGAGCTTTTATTGACAGCAAAAATAATGTTACAAAATTGTAACCAGGGACAGAACACACTCCACTCACGCACTCTGTTTTGCACTCTTGGAGAGCACACACACTTCACTTCTATTTTCCTCTCAGACACACCTCACACACACTTCACTTAACCGACCTTGTTGAGTCGGTTCTTCATCTCTTTTTATTTATTTATTATTGCTATCTTTAATAGTCTAGATAATTCTTCATACTATTACTTAATTACTAATTCTAGATAATTCAAAAGAGTAAAGAGGTGATGCTGACTTTCTTCATTTTTTATACCAAAATAATGATCTTTAAATGTCATGCAACCGGAGATGGTTCTTCGATAATTGTTTTTGACATATTGCATAACGGAAAATTCTAAGTATCCATTAAATCTATATAATAAATATTCAAGAGTTGGAGTAATTGATGTGACTCAAACAAGACCTAATAAGCCCAAAAAATAACCCTAGCTCAGACTCACCTTAGTTAACTCAAAAAAACAAACCCAGTGTTGAAGCATCAAGCTCTATAGTACTAGGTCCAAGTGAATTAGACTCATTTTATAGAGGGCAACATTAGATGCATTCTACTAAACATACATTAATTTGACTTGGTAGGTAAGATGAGATGATCATCTAATCTTTGGTTCAAATTTTGAATGAAAAAACCGTCCTATCCCCCATTTTTATAAAAATAGCACTTATCTAGTCATCTTGAGGCACGTTCCATTCACTTTAAAATTGGCCAAAATTCTATTTATTTACTGATTTAAGTTTGGCAGTAATTTTGATGGCAAGAAATCCCGTCTTTCTCATCTTCGTTGTTTATGGTTCTCAATGACAAATTTCCCAGATTTTAAAAATATAATTGAGGTTTTGTTTATATGATTATTATGTTGAAAACACCAAAAGAGACTAAGGACTGGTTTGAGGTATACACTAACAATGGAGCAAAGTACGAGACTATGTGTAAACTTAGAAGGACTGGTTTGAGGTATACACTAACAAAAAAATTCAGAATCGATTTTAGTTATATTTGACATATTCTAACTTGAACTCGATTCATCGAAGGTATTTTTCTTGTTAAACTACTTTTACAAAATTAACACCGATGTATCTCGTAGTTAATTAAATTGAGAGTTTCAACCTTTTTTGCCTTGAAATTCTCTTTTTAAGGTTCCTCAATCTTATTTTTCTCGTTTAGCTATTTCTTATTAAACTTTTTCTTATTAAGTATCGTTACATAGGTTAAACCAGTTTTATTGATAAACAAGTTACATGCGTTTGTGTGGTGTTATCAGGTATGTTTTATGTTAAACGGGTTAGTTAGATTGTGCCATATTAATCCATTTACTAGTCTTATTGTATCGTATCAACCAGTTTAATAATAGGATTGTGTTCATATCAATGTTAATCATCTTAGTTGAACTGTTTGAAACATCATGAAAATGATTCGAATTGTCACCCCTGGGTATTACCTTAGAATGACGGTAATGAGTAACAAAGTACATAACTATTATTATGTCAAATTTTAATGGTTCATGTTAAAAAAAAAAATTAGTGGCAATTTCTGCCTGTAAATTCGGTTGTCAAATTAATTGTATAATATTTTTCACAATTCAAACAATTTGTCTAAAAAGTGTAAAATTTTATACCCAAAAAAATTATTTTAGAAAAGAAATGAAGCTGAGGATAGAAGACTCAAGATGGATAGAATGATATTTAAAATGTACAGAAATTTAGTTAGTAACAAGGATTAGAAATGCTACTAGCTAGAAGAGCATAGATTTCGTTTATAGTTTTTCAAGTGAAAACAAAATCATAATTTTCTGCAAAATTCCTAGATTTGGCACTTGTTTATTTTATTTTTTTTTATAAAAAAATAATACAATCAAAAATTACAAAACAATTTTGTTATGATTCGAGTTAGATTTATTAGTGAGAATTCCGATGGGTGGGTAGGTGTGGACTGGCATGAAACATGATGGAATTAAAAGTGCTACCAATTAGAGGGCTTTTCAGGCTTATCTTAGGTGGGTGGCATCAAGTGGCTCTACATCTCCACATCTTTTATCGCAAGATTACACAATAATACACAAACAACTTTACCTAGTTATTTGGGGAAAAAACTTTACCTAGTTGGAGTCCTACTTCCTCTGTTGCAGCTTGTGCAGCAGTTTGTAGGAATCATAATGGCATAACTTTAATGAGATTGTTATACAATTTGATGCTGCAGTTCTTGCTCCTAATTTAGGTGGCTCAACATCAGTGGTGCCTTGGGAGACTAGTTCAATTGTTAAAGACATTCTTTTGTTGCTGCTAGTAGGTCTGGAATTATTTTTAAATGTATTAGTGGAGTGGCTAATGCCTCTGCTGATTTTGTGGCTAGGTTTTGCCTATCCCATGGATGTTATGCTTCTTGGGGTCTTTATCCATTGCAAATTCTATGTATCGGAGACATTGTTCATGAATGAAACACAGCTACTTTACGGACAAAAAAAAATCTTACTTATACGAATACAAAATTTCATTTATATTAGTTTTGTTTAATGGCATTGGTAGATCTGGAAAATTATAAAAGTGGAATCCATCTAACTTATAACAAAATTACAAAAAAAAATTAAACCATATAAAATTTTATGTCCTCAATCAATTTTCACATTTGTGAACATAATATTTTTGACAAAATACACGAATGACTAAGCTCTTGAGTCCAAATACCTCAGCTACTAAGCTTTAAAGACCAAGCTTGTGAGCTTCCCAATTCATCACGATCCTACATGAACAAGCAAGCGGAATGGAAGGAATTTGTTCTACCATGTTCATTTTCGACGCTAGTTCAAAATTAAGTACAGGACATGAGACTTAACCCTAAAATGAGTGAAGTTAGAGCATTTATAGACTCAGCTACGGAATCGATATCAACTTTCTGTCCTCCATATCTCTGCTCATGGTACAATTTGTTCTTTTTACTAGTCAGGCTATTATTTAGACTTTAATATTTGAAAGTATTATGAACCATGTCTCATGACAATGGTTAGGATTGTCATTAAAGTATTGTTCGCTATGGACTTAGACTCTCACAATTTTGTCTTAAAAAAAAATGTACTTATAAACGACTATTATCCTCAATTCCAATCAATGGGGGATCATTGTATTATAATAACCCCTAAGTCAAAGCTAAGAGCTTAAGACACTTTATCACATTTCAAAGACAACATCAATTATTGTAAACCATGTTCCTTGACGATCGTTAGGTTCACTCGAAAAGCCATTGCCCATGTCGAGCCCCCTATTGGTCATCATGTTTTTGTCCTTGAAAATATGTTTCTATAGATTGAGTGAAGAAAGGTGCCCAGTAACCTTGATTGGGGACTAAAGTAATGTCATAATCCCACATTGACTAATAATTGAGGTCAATGGTTGATTTTAAACACCTTTGGGATCAATGTGGAATCATGAAATTTCTATAGTCCCCAATCAAGGTTACTGGGCTTGAGAAACTTTATAATAGTTCTCACGGAATACGCCAATTGTTGTGGAATATCTCTTTTAATGATCACTTGCCTCGTCACTTAAGTATTGTCTGTTTTGGACTTATATATATATGAACTTGGATTCTCAAGGCTTTATCTTTAAGAAAACGTTTCGGTGTTTTAAAGAGAAAAATGCTTATAAGCGACTCTTAACTTTAACTCTCAAGTAATGTGGGATTGGCTTTAACTCCTAAGTAACGTAGAATCATGACTTTTTTTTTTCGAAATGTGGGATCATGACATATGAAAAAAAATAATTAAATCAGAGCATCTGAACTATTAAAAACTATGAACATAATTTAACTAAAAGAAGAAGAGATTTTAGGTCATCCTCAAAAAATTAATTTCAATAATCTCAATTTCTCAAATAATTAAAACTAAATGGTTAAATTAACAATGCACGAGCATAATTCATGGACATTAGACTATAAAAACTCCACACCTTAAATATTAGTTAAATGTAATTAATACTACCATGTAAACCTTTAACTTTTTCTTTTTCCTTTAAGGATTTTAAGGTGTCAATTTGTTATAACCATTAATTTAATCGTCGTCTCATAATCTTACCCTTTCAAGGTGCCCGTACCATGGAAGGAAGATAAAATAATATATGGTAGAATAGGTCAGCAGTCTTGGCACTCATGTGCATACACATAAACATGTTAGAACATTACCCATTATTGTCTTCTAGGAATTTGTCCCTCTATTCACTCATCCCCAAAATACCACTTTGTGCTTTATTAATATAAAGATTTGTACCAAATAATATTAGTTTACCCGTGATCCATTGATTATATCTAGAACATTGAATAATTACAGAAGCAATTTTATTTTTGTTTTTGTTAAATTGAATGTTAGACAGTAGAAACGAGTTATTGATTGATTGATTAGATAATTGGAACAATAAAATAATAATAAAAAATTTTTAGAATTATTTGTTGAATATCATAGCACTTATATATGTTAAGATGTGAGAAAAAATTTTGTTGACATTTTTATCGCTTTTTCAATTCTAAATTATTATAATTGCTAAATAATTAATTAAAAAAAATTATTTTTAAATAAATTTAAAATTATTCGGATAAATATTTATTTTGGTAAGTATTTATCTTTATTCATGTGTAACAATATTCGGTATGAAAAATATTTATCTCTATTAGCAGAGTTAATTTTTTATTTATCAATAAATTTAAATTAAATAATTATAATTAGGATAAACTATTATCTGACTATTGTTATTATTTACTATATCTCATTTATTATAGATATCTATAGTAGTAATATTTTGTTTTGTACTTAAAGATTGTGCCTATATGTAACGTAGTAATATCGTGATATGTAACGTATTAAAAAACATATTCGACTTATCAAAAAAATTAAACATATTCGATTAAATTTTTTGATTACATAATTTTATTTTTTTCTTATTTTATACTATAAAAATTGACTACTAAAAATTTAAAGTTATATATTTATATTAAAAATAATTAAATTATAAATAAAAAAATCTCAATAATGTAGTACACAGAATGCTATTACTTTTAAATATTTAGGATTTATTTAAAAAATTAATGATAAAGGCTTAGTAATTGCACATAAAAATTAATCATTTAGGGCAATATTTCAGTCACATGAAACTATTGACTCCTCATTCCCTAACCAGATTGAGTTTTTTTTTTTTAAATGAAACCAATTCGAACTTTATTTAGATATATAGATATTTTAAAACCTAAAAGTTTTCGTTCTCAAGAGTGCTACTTAACTAAGATATTATAAAAATCTAAATGCCAAATAATATTATTAGAAAAAACACACCAAATTCTTTTTTTAACAAAAAAGAAACGAAAATGAAGTGAGGATGCAGTCAAAAACAAGAATGCCAGATACATCTAACCACCTAATTACAAGGACTTGCTTTGCCAATTGCCGGTGATTGTTTTTGAGCACAAAACAATACAATATTTTTTATGCCACCAACTAATCTTGTAGAGCATTTATTGTATATATCCAAATAATGCCACCTGATCTAAGATTTTGTCAAATGACAATTTGCAGCTTCTCTCCCACCACTTTCAATGGCAATAGCACTGATAATCACCGATCACTGTATTGTGGGTACCAAATATTAGCATGAATCACCACCATCCAATGTGACACTTCTTTCTATCATATGGGTGCCAAGGATGTATCAAATATCACTCAACTTGAAGGAAATATGTTTTTGTTTTTAGAATATTGTTGTTAACATATATTATATTCAATGCAATTTAATTTTAAAGATTTATCACTCTTTAATTTCTTTTTTTATTATATAATTGATCAAATTTGTAATCTATTATTTCGTTATTTTTTTTTTAAAAAAAGGAGACATTGTCTTCCTACTGATTTCAATTTTAAAAATTCGAGTATGTTTAACATATGATAATTTAGAAAGGGCGAAGTATTATTTCTATTTTTTTCATTGTACAATATAGTAATTTCATATTAATTTATTAAAATTATAATGTATCACTTTAATCTACCAAAAATAAAAATATTTGTACCGTAAACACCACTATATTAAACGGCTAAAAAGTGCAATTTGGGACATCAGCATCATCAGTGGTGAACACTTTATAACATGTATTGTTGGAGTTAGGAAATTGTTGGGAGGTTTTACGCCTAAAGCTCACTGTACGAGTCCGGCCCATCTCGTACAAGTCTCAAAGATATAAAAACTATAAACTCATATATTTAAATTATTTTAAAAAATCATTTTCGAGAAAATCATATATATATATATATATATCAAAAATCAATACAAGGGATAAATCGTAAATCCAATATCCACAAAATAAAATCTCAAAACAGCGGACTCCAAAACCCAACAGTATCTCGATGCGGAGCTCTAAAACAATGAAGTAGCCATGTCAAAAGAGCGCTACTAACAAAAAATATCAGGTTTCATTAGAGAAGATACTAAAAGTTGCTGAGTCGAATTAACCTGTAAAATGGAAACAAGACAACACAGAAAAACAAAAGGGGTTAAACTCAGTGAGAGACAACACTCCAGATTGCCTCATACGTGCCTCACAAAGACTGGTTTGAAAACTGTTGGAAAACTACCACATGCACGTATATGATAAGATGTATATATATATGTATACACACTACATACATAGTATAGTTTCAGAAATATGTTTCACAAACATTTACACCCAAGGTAACCACATGCGTATTGGCAGAAACGATACTACTAGTATCATAGTCAAAACCAATATATACGTATTATGGCACCGGTAACAATCGTGGTCTGAACTGTACTCAACCACCTCAATAATGATTGTGGACTCTGTCACTAATCCGGTAACAAATCATGTGTCGGACCGGGGCACATGGCTATCGACAACCCTGATAGCTGAGTCATATCATACATTGGTATACTAAAGGCTACGTACCCCATAGCGAATGTGTCCCACAATCAAAAACCATTATCTCAAAAACAATACAAGCATTCAACATCAAAAACAGTCGAAAACATATATATAAATATATATATGTAATTCTTTTCAAAAACAAATAATGAATATTTATTCGCATAAATCTAATTATTTAATTAACTAATCATTAGATTAGTCTGGTTTCAAGTATGTATTATATACATAAAAAAATTATAATAGTTTCGAGACACAGCCTATGTATCTGAAGCTACCATCCACTCACCTGGATGTCCAAATCTCTAAGACCCGGTACCACTGCCAGGTAGCTGATCTCGCTGACAAAGGCAAGCTGAAACAACACATCAAAAACAATAACGGATCAAAAACAATGATGTATGAGACAATAGTTCTATGACTGTACCAAAATGCATGCACATGCATATGCAACCCTCAAAGTCGCTCAAAATTCAATCCGAAAGTGAATCAATCACTTCCGACTCAAAATTCAAAACCTACGTAAAATTACAGTTTGGTCTTCGACCAATGTAAAATTATGTTCTAGTCCTCGAGACTTGACATATTATCAAATAGTCTTCAAAGCAATCAAAATCTCCAAATTAGTCCTCAGACTCTCTGAATTCACCAATTACAAAATGTCACAATTTGATCCCTCATAACCACTATTTACTCGAGTTAGTCAGAGCCTAACTCGAGTTATATGTGGTCTAGTTTACTCGAGTTAGCCAATGGATAGCTAGAGTAAATCATGACTTATTTTACTCGAGTTAACCAAAATATAACTCGAGTAAATCTAGGCCTATCTTACTCTAGTTAGCCAAAAGACTTACTCGAGTAAGTCACTTACCCAGATCGCCCAGTTCGACCAAACACTCAATGCAAACGATAAAAATTACTCCCAATCACGTACATTGACTCCAATCAACCTCCTGAGTACGAATCTATACTCAACTCCAACAAAACAACTCAGAATCTCTCTAAATCATCCAAAACCGATTCAAACCCATTTAAACTCAAAACCCTAATATGCACAATCTTATAGAAACATGAGAAAAGAAAGGATTAGAGACACAATATTACCTCAAGAAACCCAAAAGAAGTGTGGATGAACAACTTGAGAGAGTTTGAGAGCGTCTGAGAGAAGTGATTTGGAAGAAATGACATATTTCGATCGGTTGGGGTCTCTTAAAGACGAAGAACACTGAAACGCATCATTCCACTTGCACAGATAACTCAAGTTACACAATGGTTAACTCGAGTTATATGGACCTCGTCTAACTCGAGTTACAATTCTGGCTAACTCGAGTTGTATAGGGGTCACACAACTCGAGTTACATCTTACACTACTCGAGTTATCCACTCTCAAGACTCGATATTCTCAAGGTTCTACAACACCAATCCCACACTTGCTCATCCTCATAGAGCATCAGCGATCATCAATCGAAACTCCAATCACTATGGAAACATAGCTGGAATGGGCAGGATATTACTGAAATTGGACTCAAACCGGTCAAACTGGATCGGACTCAAACCGGTCAAACTGGAATCAAACTGAAACCAGAATCGGCCAACCAAAACCGGATGGTTGTGGTTTAGGTTCTGGTTCGATCCCTCTAAAAACTGTCGAACAGCCGGTTCAGAACCGGTATGAACCTGCAGTTAAAACCGATAAAACAATTTGACCGTTGGAACTGGTGGTTCCAACGATCATATCTTTTTTTTTTTTATTTTTTTATTTTTTTTTTATTTTTTCTTCAATTCTATAGATACTCTCACCTCATTCTTACCAATTTTACACAATTTCTTCTCTCTCAATCTTAATCTCTTCTGCACTCTCATTCTCTCAAATTTCATTTTGCTCTAAATTGCTCTTATTAATTATTTATATATTTTATTATTGCAATTACGTTTTCTATATTTCTTAAAATTATTTTTTGCAATTACATTTTTCAAATTCTTGGTTCCGGTTTTCCTTTTCAGAAATCGGAACCGGCTATTCCAGAACTGGCAACAAGCTTGGTTGTGGATATGTCGGTTTCCTAAATTCTCTGGAGTTCTTTTTAGTACTTGCTTATATTAGAATTGACGGTAGCAATATATATATATGGGCTTGTTCGTTAAGAGTAGCATTTTGTATATTTTGTGTAACAATTGGTAATGAGTCTATAGTAAAAAAGTAAAGAGGACGTCTTTTAACAAAATGTTGAATGCATAAAATATTAAATGCTACTTCTAGCAAACAAGCTATATATATATATATATATATATATATATA
>CAODLS013334719.1:0-12591 GCA_948243855.1 Flueggea neowawraea | reverse complement strand
TAAAGGGACCACACATTGAAATTTTGGGATTATAAAGAAAAGGATTCTTGGGTGAAAAATAATAGACTTGTTGTCCCTCAATGAGCTCACCCCTCAAAATGAAATCACTCTATTTCCTTTTTAATTTTTCATTTCCGCTCTCAACCACTTTCTCAACTTGTCTATCTTTTGCACTAGGTTTTTTATTAAGCTCTACTTGTTTGGACACACCAGTGGTTTCTCTTTAGATATCATGCAACATGTTTCTAAAGAATGTGCCCTATTTTTATCATGATTTAGCAATTGTGTACGCACATTCTTAGAAACATGAAACTCTTCAATTTCACTTCCCACTTTAAAGATTATACTCCCCTTAGTCAAATCAATGCACAACCCACTGGTTGCCAAGAAAGGTCACCCAAGTATGAGTGCCACATGCATCATCCATATCTAAGACAAAAAAAATCGATGGGAAAGAAGAACTTACTTACTTTTACCAAGATCTTCTCCATAACTCCAAGTGATTGCTTGATTGATCTATCCACAAGTTGGACTTTCATGGTTATAAGTGTTAGCTTTCGAATCCCTAGCTTCTTGTATATTGAGGATGTCATTAGATTGATCGAAGCACCCAAATCACACAAGGACTCCACTATAAATCCCAAGAATGGCACTCCTAGAGGGGGTGAATTGAAGTTTGAGAGATTTTAAAAAATTTGTTAAAACCTTTTTGCACATTAAAACAAATAACAAAGTTCTTTCAAATTAAAATCAAACTTAAATGAGGAAGAAACAAAACCACCAATTCACAAATATAAAGCAAAGTAAATAGAGTAGGGAGAGAGAAAACAAAGCCTCAATTTATAGTGATTTCGTCCTCCTTGACCTACTTCAACTCCTTGAGACCCACTCAAGAATTTCAATCCACTATCCCCTCACTGTTGGGTGGAGGGAAACCATTTACACCACTTGTTTTTGCAGGCTCAACAAGCAAACCGTTACACCTTGTTTTATGGACCAAACAAGCAAACCGAACCTCTACTTTTTTTGCGGGCTCAACTAGAAAACCATTCACCTCTAATTTTCTAAGGTTCACTAGCAACCACTCTTGTTTTTCTAAGGCTTAAAAAGGAAACATATACAATCCTCAATCAAGTACTTTGATTGTTACAAATTATGTTCCCAAAACACAGATTATGTGCTTAACCTAACCCAATAATAAAGCAAATGAAACTAGCAAGAGTAGGTATTAAATAAGAATGAGAGAAATAATGAGAAATAAAGAAAACAAAGTTTGCCCAAAGTTTCTCTCTCTTCTTCTGATGTTGGAGATGCTTATTTATAGCCTTTTTGAAGTTTGTATCCGTTGGAGCCAAGAATAGAGTCATTGTGAGAGAAAGAATTTATGATGTCAGCAAGTAAGCATGTACAATGCACTTAGAATGCCTTCTAAAGTGCTTAGTATTGAACCCAATAGTATCTGCCTAAAATATATTAAGTGAACAGATCAGATACTAAGTGCTTAAGAGCAAATGCTAAGTGCACATATCAGATGCTGAGTGCTTAAGACCAAATACTAAGTGCATAGATGAATTTTTTCAAATTTGCACCTTTAATTCTTCATGTGACTGTGTCAAAAAATATTCAAATTCAAAATTTTGAGGAGCGTCTTGGATTTATTAGTTTCTAGAACCCCGTCTACGTGCTTAGTATTCTGTACTAAGTGCACAGAAGCTTTTCTACTTGCTTAGTATTTTGTACTAAGTGCACAAAACAATTTATTCAAAGTCTACATCTTTTCAACACCAGTTATATGTGCTTAGTATTTTTTACTAAATGCACATCACTAGTTCTAAGTGCTTAGAGCTGAGTTCTAAGTGCACAGAAGCCATTTTTAACACAACCATTTTTCTGGACTATTCTCTAAGTGCTTAGATCTAAATGTAAAGCATTTTATACAACTATTTCATCTTGCATGGATGTTTTGCATTCATCGTCATCAAAATCGAACTCAATAATATCCCCGTTTTTTATGATGACAAAACATACATGAATTTGAACATCTATTCATCAATAACAAACAATTTGATTAAGAATTTCACTCATTGTCACTTGGTTAGTTTCACACAATAATATATGATTTTAAACCAAGAATGATACCATTTGTAAATGATAAAGCACTTAATCAAATTCATGCATACTTTTCCCCCTTTTTGTATTATCAAAAAGTAAATGCAAAATCAACAATCTCCCCTAATCAATCAAAGGAATCAATCAACACAATTATATCTCCCCCTAAGCAAATGTATAGTATATGCAAAAATAAAACATTGCCATAAAAATGTATATCTCCCTCTTTGAAAAACAGAAATTCAATGTAAGCACTAATACCAATTAAGAGTATGAACAATAAATAATCAATATAGCACAAAAAAAGATACTAATTGAAAAACATGTTATGCAATCAACTTAAATATGAAATTAATCACAACAAATAATAAATAATACATAAAAACAAGTGAAAAATCAAAATGCAGTAAAATGTCAAGAATGTGTTACCATACTTGCTTTCCTTTCTTTATCCTTGATGGTTGTCAAGCATATTGCACCAATTTCATCATCATAATTGGAACTTGAATCATCTTCAAAGAATCTTCTTTTTCTCCTTTTTCCATACTTCTTCAAATAAGGGCAATCTAGTTTGACACGGCCCGGTTCATTACGTTCATCGCAAATGAGTTTGCTCCTCTTGCTTGCCTCTTTTGCATCTCTTTCTTTGCTGAGGAATATTTGGAATAGTTTGGTGAGATACTCCAAATCTTTGAGATCAACCTCTTAATCATCATCATCACTTGAGCTTGAAAGATACTTACATGCATTGAATGAAATACCCAAATCTTTCCTCTTCTTCTTCTTGCCTTCCTTCTATTCATCTTCTTCCATACTCATTTCATGGGTGAGTAAGGAACCAAATAGCTCTTCCAATGGTAGATATTTGAGATACATGGGTTCTAGGATGACATCTTTCTTAGAAGCCCATAATTTAGGCAAAGACCTTAAAATCTTCCTCACAATCTCAAAATTTGTATATGATTTTCTAAAATCTTTGAGGCCATTGAGGATATCGTTGAAGCGATCAAACATATCTTGAATAGATTATTCCTCCTTCATCCTAAACATTCTGTAGTTATGAACAATAAGAGAAATCTTACTTTCTTTGACTTGGCTTGTTCCCTCATAATCAATTTCCAAAGTCTACCAAATCTCTTGAGCTGTTTTGCATTGTTGAACCTTGTTAAATTGAGATTTACTCAAACAATAGTAGAGAACGTGCATATCTTTGTGATTGTAAGAAATGAGCATTTTGTCGTTGTCATTCCATTCATATTTTGGCTTCTTCACCATTCTTCCATCTACAAGTTTTGTTGGTACGAATGGACCTTCTTCCACAAGTTCCCAAATGTCCATATTTTCTAGCTTGAGGAACACCACCATCTTTGTTTTCCAATAAATGTAATCACTACCATCAAAGAAAGAGCTCTATCAATAGTTAAACCTTCAAACCTTCAAATATCATAAATGTATGTCATTTTTGGAATCTTTAACTCTTTAGTTGTTAAACAAAAAATTTATCAAGATCACAAGCTCTGATACCAATTTTAAGTCCCAAAGAATGGCACTCCAAGAGGGGCGTGAATTGGAGTTTGAGAGATTTTAAAACCTTTGTTTAAAGCTTTTTGTAAATTAAAACAAATAACATAGTTCTTCTCAAACTAAAATCAAATTTAAATACAGAAGCAATAAGACCACCAATTCACAAATAGAAAGCAAAGTAAATAGATTATGGAAAGAGAAAACAAAGTCTCAATTTATAGTGGTTCAGTCCTTTTTGACCTACGTCCACTCCTTGAGACTCACTCAAGAATTTCAATCCATTATCTCCTCACTTTCAGGTGGAGGGAAACTGTTTACACCACTTGTTTTTGCAGGCTCAACAACCAAACTGTTACACCTTGTTTTATGGACCAAATAAGCAAACTAAACCTCTAGTTTTTTTGCGTGCTCAACTAGGAAATTGTTCACCTCTTCTAAGGCTCACTAGCAACCACTTTTGGTTTTCTAATGCTCAACAAGAAAACCTATACAACCCTCAATCAAATACTTTGATTGTTACAAATTGTGTTCCCAAAACACAGATTATTTGCTCAACTCAACCCAATAATAAGGGAAAATGAAAATAGCAAGAGTGGGTACTAAATGAGAATGAGATAAATAAAGATAACAAAGTTTACCCAAGGTTTATCTCACTTCTTCTGAAGTTGGAGATGCCTATTGAAGTTTATAGTCGTTGGAGTCAATAATAAAGCTGTTGTGAGAGAACAAATTTTATGATGTCGGCAGGTACTATGCACTTAGAATGCCTTCTAAGTGCTTAGTATTGAATCCAGTAGCTTCTTCTTGAAAGATACTAAGTGCATAGATCAGATACTAAGTGCTTAAGACCAGACATTAAGTTCACAAATCATATGCTAAGTGCTTAAAACCAGATACTAAGTGCATAAACGAACTTTTTCAAGTTTGCACCTTTAATTCTTCAAGTGACTGTGTCAAAGAACATTCAAATTCAAATTTTTGAGGAGCTTCTTGAATTTTTCAGTTTTTGGAACCCCGTTTACGTGCTTAGTATTTTGTACTAATTGCACAATAGTTTTTCTAAGTGTTTAGTATTTTGTGCTAAGTGCACAAAACAATTTCATCAAATTTTGCACCTTTTTCAACACCAGTTCTAAGTGGTTAGAGTTGCGTTCTAAGTGCACAGAAGCCATTTTCAACACAACCATTTTCTAGATTGTTCTCTAAGTGCTTAGATCTAAATTTAAAGCACTTAGATGGCACCATTTCATCTTGCATGGATGTTTTGCATTCATCATCACCAAAACCAAACTCAACATCTATATTTGCCAATTTTTCAAAGGTGCAAGGAATGGAAAGCTCCCTAGATTCTTGAGGGAGAATATTTGTTCAATAAAATTACACTACACTCCTCGATAAGTGCCACCATAGCATACTCCTCCAACCACTTCTTAGCAGCCACAAGCTCCTCAAAAAACTTAGCATAATTTGGCATGTGGGAAATGGCCACCAAGAAAGGGATGTTCAATTCCAACTTTTTGAACATCTTAAGAAACTTCTCAAATTCCTTGGCTTGGGTGTGAGACCTCAACCATTGAGGAAATGGATTGTAGGCATATTAGGTTCTTTCAACCATTGCGGGAATGGAAGATGAGGCACATAGGGTTTGACCTCATCATTTTGGTTGGAAGGGGCTCTTTATGTTGCACTTTTTCTTGCTCAACTTCCAAACCAATGCTAGGTTTTTCCATCACACTCAGATTCTCCTTGGCTTTAACAATTCTAGGAATCCTCCCCTCACACTCGACTCCTTGGCTTTAACAATTCTAGGAATCTCTTTCTCACTTCTCAAAGTAATAGCCATGACACACTCTTTGGGGTTAACTTGGGATGTGCTAGGAAACTTTCCCTTTTTGCCGTCCAAAATGGCCTTGGCTATTTGGCCCACTTTCCTTTCAAGGTTTTGGATAGAGGCTTGTTCAGCTTGAATTGCTTGGTCTATTTTGGCATCTCTAGCCTCCATCTTAGACATAAATTTCATAAACATGTCCTCAAAGGGTGGCTTTTTATCTTGGTTAGTTTGTGTGGGTGATGGTTGGGGTTGGTTTTATGGGAAAGGTACGTGGTGGTCTAGGTTGATAACCGAAAGGTCCATTTGGTTTTGGCTGTGAAAAAATTTGATTGGTGTTGTGGTCTCACTATGGAAAATTTGGGTGGTTTCTCCATCCCGAATTATATGTGTTGGAATATAAGTCATTTCTTATTTGAGCATATGGGAATCCCCCACAAAATTTACTTATGCATAACCAACTCCTCCATCACTATGCAAACCATAATTAAATTCATCATGTCCCAACACAACACAATAAGCACATTTCTCATTCACCAATGCATTCTTTTTTAGAAACAAATTCATCTTCCTAGACAATTCATCAACCATTGAAGCTAACTCGAGATAAGTGGAAGTATTTACCTCCTACATGCCGGCTCTTCATCCCCTAAACGCTTTTTGTTGCGAATTTGTTGCCAACATCTCATATATGTCATACACCTCCTCGACTCTTTTCTCTCCAAAATAACCACCCGAAGTGGTATCATCAATGTTTGCCCATGCATTGTAAACCCATCACAGAATAATTGAGTTAAAAGTGTCAATGAGAATTGATGGTGTGGGCATTGACTCAAGAGTAGCTTAAAGTGCTCTCATGCCTCATGAAAGGGTTATCCCTCCAATTGTGAGAATGAAAAAATTTTTCTTCTAAGTTCAACCGTCTATTGGGGAGACTAGTACTTCATCATAAATTTTTCATAAATCTCATCCTAATACCAAATGACCCTTCTGGCAGGTTGATCAATCAAGTGTTCGCCCATTCCTTTAAAGTGTAGGGAAAGCACCTCATCCTTAGTTCATTTTCGGTTAATCCATGAAGAGGGAAAGTTTGAATGGTGGTGTAAAACTCCCTCAAGAATGTGAGCGGATCCTCTGACGGCAACCCATATGGTAGCATACTAAAATGGATGCTCTTTAATTCATAATTCCTTAACGTCGTGCTTAGCCTCATATATGAATGAGATGCTCCAATTACTGGCCTTTGTATCTCTTTCATATTCATTCAACCTGGTAATTGGTTCCTAACAACTCCTCCTTGAAGTTTCTCAACTCTAGCATCTCGAGGCCTAGGTATACCCTCTATCCTTGCCCTTCTTTGGTTAGATATATTTGCCCTTAAAACTCTTTCGATCTTTGAAATTAAAGGAACAATCTCTTGATTTTCCAATTCCTAATGCGTATCAAAAGCATAAATTCCTACAAGTGCAAAACAAAAACAAATAAGTACAAAAAAAATAAAAATGATCACAACAAGAAGATCTTTCCCTGGCAACGATGCCAAAACTTTGATCAGTGTCTCACAAGTGCACGATAATAGATGTAGTTTTACCTTGGGAGTATCCCTAGGGTTATCGAATCCAACGGAACGAGTACTAACTGTAGTCAAATAAGAAAGAAAAAGTAATAAAAAAAGCATCAAAGGTTGTTTTTGGGGTTTTGAAATTAAAAGCAAGCAAGAAAGTAAACACAAGTTCTCAATAATAGGAGAATGTTAGGGCTTTCAAGATGAAACCAAAGATCTAGTTGCGTAATGAATGAAAATGGTTTTTAATAAATGGTGTGAGTGTTCTCTCCACATGAATCATTTAAGGTCTCTCTTAAGGCCATTAAAGTTGTACCTACACTCTCTAGGTGGGTCCGTTTCGCCTAACCTAGCCAAATTAGACCCATTATGATCATAGAGGAATTTCTTCGAACACATTGTAGGCATAAAGTATTTCTACTCTAATACTCAACAAGTTTTATGCTTGTAAACCTAAAACAAGCTTCATCTTTCAATTCATCACTTGGGTTTGTCAACAACAAAATTGTGGTAGCTAAGCACAATATCATTCAATATACAACAAGTCATAAAATCAATCACGAACAATATATTTAGCAATAAAAGAATCAATAACAATGGATATTACAATAAAAACACAATACCCATAATATTAATCATCTATTGAAGCAACATCAATCCAAGGTCTACGTCTATAATACCCTAATAAGGGTTTTAAGCTAACATATTTACAAAACAAGGCATAAAGTAAGAAATAAAAGTCCTAAACATAATTTCTAAACAAAGAAAAAGAAGATAAAAGGAAAGAAATAAGCTTCTCTCAATGGGTTATGGAAGCATTATTCAAATCCCCTTCTCTTACCTCTTCAATGTTAGAATCCTCATTGGAAATTGATGAGAGAATAATTCTCTTTTCTTGAATGTGTGTGTACAGGTTTCCAAAAATATTGTGTAAGCGGTCTATTTATAGTCTTCTAGGTCCCCCATAAACCCTAGCAAAATCCTTCCAAAAATGCCCCTTGATTATGCTTTGGTCCCCACTTGATGTGTCCTTTTTCATCACATTTTCTCTCTCTAGAGGGCCATCACGGGTAGCGTCAAAGCTGTTTTCACACTCTATGTCATATCCATGAGGCAGGGTGTGACCGCATCACACCGGTCACACCCTACTGTCACGGTCTATGTCATGACCATTACTCGCTACTGTTTTGTTGGAAGATGGTTATTTCGGTCACACCCTTTGCTCATGGTATTGACTCAGGGTGTGATGGGGTCATGGTCATGGTCATGACCATGATGATCTACTGCTTCTTGGAAGGTTTTGAGTGTTGATCACACCCTTCGTCATGGTCATGACTGTCAGGTGTGATGACTAATGTAGCTCTTTTTAAGTCGATTTTTCTGGCATTTCTTCTCATCACTTAGAGTTCTTTTGAGGACTTATTTTTCATGCCATTTCCATCAAATTTCATAAAAAAATCCATGCATTTCATTCACCCTATAGAAAACATGCAAATATAATAAATTCGAGGGCAATTAAATATATTAAGGGTCAAAATTCTATCGATTAATGCTTGAATAAATATGTAAAGTTAGCATACATCACCCCACATGATTCTAGCATGAGATATGGAAGAAATAATTGCATTGGAAAATTAACCTTACCCCAAGAAATGGAAGGGAATAAAGGAAAGGCAAAGAGAGACGGATGTGGAGCAAAAGAGGGTGAGAAAATGGAGTGGTGGTCATGCAAATTCAGGTAAGGGGTATTATAGACCTTTAAAAAAACACCATTTCAGTAATTTTTATGGCTAAGTCAAGTAACTCCTTCTATTACTCGAGTTAAATTTGTCCCAAAATGGGTATTGGAAGTATGGCTTACTTGAGTTAGTAAATCCTTATCTAACTCAAGCAACTGAGACGGTTAACTCGAGTTATCCAAGTGCCAGACCATTCGAGTAACTCAAATTCTTTACTCAAGTTTTCCATGCTCTTCCGCTCAAGTAACTCCATATGTTTACTCGAGTAACATATAAACATCCCCCAAACAAACACGAAATTACTCTAAAGTCCAATCAAAATCGAATGAGGTGTTACAGTTGTCATAATGTTAGATTAGGTTTGGCATCAGATGGTTTCAATCAGTTGGAAATATGAGTAACTCTCATAGCATGTGGCCATTTGTGGTAATAGCATCCAATTTACCAACATGGAAATGTGTGAAAGAGTCATTCCTAATGATGTCATTGCTTATTCATCGCCTTAAGGCACATGGAAAGGATATTGATGTTTATTTTGTTGAACCAAGTTTTGGTCAACATGTAAATTCCTTCTAAGTTTTAATGATTTAACAAAATACTTGAAATAGTTAAGCTATGCACGTTACACAAACCTCTAAACGCGTGAAAGGACGATTTAAGTACATAACATCATGATTTGTGACCATTAATCAAGCTAAAGTAATGATGGGTTTTCAAGAATGGAAATGATGTACGTCGAAGAGAATACAATGCACCTAGAACAAATGGAATACACGTAGAAGCCGATGTTGTGCATGTAGACGTGATTGTACTCAGTAGACAGAATGACTCAATTCCTTGTTGTGCGCATTAAGTCGGATACATTGCACATAGTAGAGATGTGGTTCTCACTAAGTGGACGGTAGCATTATACTACACATGCAGAATGAATGTTAAGTGCGTAGATGGATTCTCAAGGCAGAGTCATGTTTAACATGTTCAGTGCACGTAGAAGAGTAAATGTGACATCTTTAAAAATCACATGCTACGCACGTAGTACAGGGCACTACGCACGTAGATGGGGGTGACACCTAATCTAGGATGAAGATAGATTTTGTGAGAATGTGTCATAATTTCAAATGGGAATATTCTTTGAACAAGTGACATCAGAAGATTCCATTCTACACACATAAGAAGAATGTTACACGCGTAGACGAGGATGAGCTGGACTATCAACAAATCTGAAACACTCATCAGGAATTTAAATTTGAATATTCTCTGACACAATCATGTGAATAATCAAAGATGTGATCTTGGAAATACGTTAATGCACGTAGAAGTTGGTTGAAATCGCACAAGACTGAAGTACTACACACATAGAAGACAATCAATGCGCGTAGTAGACTTCTTGTATTAAATTAATTCAAACAGTGGCTGATGAACTCAATACTATGCACACTGAGGGGAATACACTGTGCGTACTACTCTGATGGAATCATGTACTACGCACGTAGTACCGATAGTAAGCACGTATCAATTACTGGCATCAGTGGAATCAACATTTTGCAATTCTTTCATAATGGCTACATTGGAAATTGTAAACGGATATTTTTGGGAGAATGACTATAAATAGTCCTCTCTAAAGAGAGAGAAAGGTATGAAAATTATTGAGAGAGTGCCCAAGCTTTGTTAATTTGACTTGTGAATTTCTCTCTTTTGTGTTCTTGATTTTTCCATACCAACTGAGCTTTGATTTGCTATTTGCTTACTGGGTTGATGTGAGAATAATGTTTTCACTTTGGGAATCCACTTGTAATCAAGCTTTGGTATTAAAGCTTGAGGGTAGTATAGATTTACTTTGTTTGGTTCTGTGAAAAACAAAGAGTGTTGGTTTTCTTGTTTTAGCTAATGAAAAACAAGGTGTAAAGGTTACTTGTGAACTTGCAAAATAAGAGGTATAACAGCTTCCCTCCACCCGCAAGTGAGGAAGTTATTAATAGATTCAAAACTGTCTAGAGAGTTAGAGGAGTGGACGTAAGTTAAGGAGTATTAAACCACTATAAATTCGGGCTTTGATTCTCTATCCCTTACTCTCTTTTATTTCATTCTTGTGTGGTTGTGTTTTGGATTGAGTTACTGTTTTGATTTCCAAAAGATAGAAAAAGATTTTCAAAGGTTTTAACTTTCAACAAAGAAATCTAATTCACCCCCCTCTTGGATTTTCATATTGGAATTACAATTGGTATTAGAGCTAAGACTCAATATTTAAGGTCTAACAACCTTGAGTGTAAGATCCAAAATGGCATCTTTGGGATACATGTCAAAATATGAAAGTTTGTCTATTAATATAGCTATTTTCTTTCGTAGGAGTGAATAAATCTATTGAAAAACAAGAATGATGGTGTTCTTGAAGTGTTCTTGAAGTGTGAAGTTGAGGAAGCTTGGATGCAGTAGAAACTGGTTCGTATATGCCATACAAAATCATCCTTTCGAAGAAAAAATCTAATTTCTACCAAAAGACCTTTGGAGTTATTGGATTTATTTGGTCCTACTAGTACATTGAGTCTTTGTGACAAAGCTTATTGTTTTGTGATTGTTGATGATTTTCAAGATTTACATGGGTTTTCTTTCTTACACATAAAATGAGGATTTTCATGCATTTGCATCTTATAGCAAGAGAGTCCAAAAACAAAAAGGCTACACCATTACCTCTATTAGAAGTGATAGAGGTGGAGAATTCTCATATGAGTCATTTGAATCCTATTGTGAGGAGTATGTAATATTGCACAATTTTTCTCCTCCAAGGACACTTTAACAAAATGGATTTGTTGAGAGGAAAAATAAGACTTTGCAAGAAATGACAATGACAATGTTAAAAGAGAACAATTTGGCAAAGTATTTTTGGGTTGAGGTTGTAAATGCAACATCCTACGTGTGATCCATACTCAAGAAAACACCTTATAAGTTGTGGAAAAATAGAAAGCCTAACATTTCTTACTTTCATTGGTTGGAAATGTTTTGTTCATAACAATGGGAAAATACCTTGTGAAAATTTGATGCCAATTCGATGAGGGTATTTTCCTTTGATATTCATCCATTAGCCAGGCTTTTAGAGTTTACAACAAAAGACTTGAAAAGATTGATAAGTCTATTCATGTCATCTTTGATGAAACAAACCATTTTGTGCCAAGTGTCCATGATGATGATTGCAGCCTAGGTATTTTAGATGAAGGATATCAACATCAATGATAAAGGAAATGATTCATCTCAGCAAAGTCAAGATAAATCCAAGGATGTGGAACATAAAGATTTTCCTAAGGAATAGATATATGCCAAATCTCATCCAAAACATCTCATCATTGGAGATGTCTCAAAGGGAGTTACCACTAGATTAGTTATGCAACAAGTTACTAATTTTGCATTTATATCTCAAGTGGTACCAAAGAAGGTTGATGATGCTATAGAATATGAGTATTGGATCTTATCCATGCAAGTGGAACTAAATCAATTCGAAAATAATCAAGTATGGGTGTTAGTTCCAAGACCGGATGGAGTCATGGTTATAGGAACCAAATGGGTGCTCAGAAATAAAGAAAATGAAGACGGAAAAGTGGTCACAAAAAAATTAAGGATAGTTCCTCAATGATATCTTCAAGAAGAAGGCATAGATTTTGAAGAATCTTTTGCTCAGTGGTCAGACTTGTGTAGGAGTTTTAGCATGAAACACATAGGCGGAATAACAAAATTTTTCATCTAAACACTCCAATAACAAACCAAGATTGATAGATTAAATAAAGATCAGATATTTACCTCCAAGATGAATGCCGAATTTGATTTGAATATTCACC
>CAODLS013334308.1:0-13431 GCA_948243855.1 Flueggea neowawraea | reverse complement strand
GATTGTTCTTTTAGTTTGAGGTTGTTCTGTTAGTTCATAACTTAGAATTTGGAAGAACTGAACTTGCTAAAGCTACAGTAATTTATTTTTTGCTTGCTTTTACTCAGCAATTTGTCTTTACATGTTTCATTTGCTGAGCATCGTTGTCATTACAGTATCGGTTTAGTTTATATTTTTCTCCCTCAGTTTTAATCATTATCATTATTGCTCTTTCTTATATAATGACAATGAAGGTTTCTTCTATTCTTCTTTTCTTTCCAAGTCAAGCATGAAATGTTTGTTTTCCATGGCAGTTTTTGCTGATAATAGGGGCCAGTTCTGCGTGCCTCTATTTTGCTCTTATTTGTTTTTATGTTCTGCTTGGCAAGAAAATCTCAACATATATAATACCGTGCTGGCAGTTTTTGCTTGGTTTTATCCCGTCTTTAGAATTGTGTCCTGTTCTGTTTACTGTGGGAACTTAAGCTTAATCTGTAGAGTGCACATTCTCTTCATTGCAATTTGCATCTCCATTTTTTTCAGTTTTTCAGTTAATTGAGAAACAGGCTGTGGCGATAATCGGTCTACAATAATCTGGAATTTCTCATGTGATTTCTTCGGTTGCTAATGGACTTCAAGTTCCATTTGTTTCGTATGCTGCAACTGATCCTACTCTGTCTTCCGCCAATTCCCCTTTTTTGTCCAAACTACGGAGAGCGACTCTTACCAGATGACGACTGCCATAGCTGATATAGGTGATTTTTATGGGTGGAAGCAAATCATTGCAGTTTTTGTAGATGATGATCATGGAAAGAATGAGGTTGCTTCATTAGAGTGAGCTTGACAAGAAAATGACAAATTTCTTAGAATTGACTTGGCCTATGGAGTTTGATGGAAGTGACGTTATGGTTTTGCCTCAAAAATTCCAAAATTGAAACATGTCAAGACAACATGCTGAGTAAAAACACAAACTAGACCAGAAGAGATTGACTAATGAGCAGCAGCTACTTTGCCTCTCGTACCTCTCTTTTTTGGCCAACCTGCAAGAAAAAGTAAACCAAATTAATAACAATCTCAAGTTAAGTTGTTATTATCAGAGAAGAAGTTAAAATTCTAGACATCCTCAACTTTACTTATTGTTGCGTTTCATTTATTTGTTTATGTTTTTATGCATATTGAAACATCTCTCAAGGCCGTCTGAGATTTATTGTCAGCTACTATTCGATTACACTTTTATTAGAAATACTTTGCTCAACTGATGCAGGCTGAATGCGATATTCGTGGGAAATTATTATTCTTTCTCCCAATTTTTTAATATTAAAAGAATTAGAGACAATTTTAATATTGTTACTCTCTTGAGATTCTTGGTGCAAACAGGAGCAAAGAGGCAATGCCTCATTAGTTCTTGCCTCTAAATTGTTTTTGGTCAATTTTTCTATTTATGTTTCAATTTAACCTACCAAAAATGTTGGATCAGGTCCCTAATAACCATAACAATAGTCCAATTCCCACTGAAAGGGTTTTTTTCTATAGGAAATTGAGAAGTTGCAAGTCAGTACTTGTCTTCTTAAGCCACAAAATCTGAAGCATTTTTACTTTAAGAAGAGCAGGTTTGCGTTCTTGGAAGCATTTTTATCAGTTTAAATTATTCCAATAACAAAATAATTAAGACCCTTGGTTGGTTCAAAATTTTGTTATTATCTTTTTATTCATATTGTTTAATGCAAACCATTGGTACCATAAAACTGTTTTCTTTTTCATGGCTTGAAGAAGGGTGGAAGAGGCAAGCAGAAGAAACAGGACAAAAGAGGCAAAGGAAAAAATGGTGGAAAAGGCAAAATGAAGAAAAAGCTTGACGAAGAGTGTGTGTCCTTGCATGTAGATAAAAAAGAGAAAGAAGAGTGAAAAGAAACCAAAGCAGAGTTTTTCACGCTTAACATCAACTGAATGTGGCAATATTTTGGTGGTGTTGTGACCAATTCGTTCATTTGTATGTGTAAAGCATAAAACTCCGAAACAAGTGGAACTTGAAGTCTATTAGCAATTGAAGAATTCATATGAGCTATTCCAGATGATTGTTGACCGATTATCACCATTGCTCGTCTCTCAATTACCTGAAAAGTTGAAAGGGAGATGCAAATTACAATAAAGAGAATGCCAGCTGAATAGCTGATATGAATTCTTAATTGCTAATAGACTGCGAGTTCCACTTGTTTTAGAGTTTTATGCTTTACACATACAAATGAATGAATTGGTTACAACATCACCAAAATATTACCACATTCAGTCGATGTTCAGTGTGGAAAACTCTACTTTGGTTTTTTTTCCTTCTTATTTCTCCTTTTTATCTACATACCGAAGGAAACACACTCTTCGTCAAGCTGTTTCTTCGCTTTGCCTTTCCACCCTTTTTCTTCCCTTTGCCTCTTCCACCTTTTTTCCCTTTGCCTCTTCCACCCTTCTTCAAGCCATGAAAAAGAAAGCGTTTCTATCATACCAACAGTTTGCATTAAACAATATGAAGAAAAAGAGAATGACAAAATGTTGAACCAACAGTGATTCTTTCTATAACTCCTCAAATTGTTTCTCTGAATTCTTTTCTTTGGCCTCTAGCTAATCCTTCTTCCCCCTATCCACTTATCATGTCAATATACTCATTCTTTTCTTATTAATGAAAAAAAAAACAAAAGCAATTATTCTTTCCAGTTGACAATTGTAATACATTGATTATAACTCTTTTTATAACTTAAATCAAAGAAGTGGTATATGTTAAAGGTGGCTGAAACTTTTGCTTTGCATTTTTTAATTTTCTAACTTACATCACTAGAGAACGATGCTCACACCTCCGAAGCAATTTCTCTAAACCACTATCAAAAAATCGAAAAGCTCCCCTAATGATTTGATATAGCTTATACATCGAAAAAAACTAAAACACATCAGATAAAAACGATACAGTTTCAACATATTGACCCCTTTGCATCTAGTAGGTAGTGAAATCCTCCCCGCAATAAAATTATCAACGTTAAAAGAGGAATAAAATTATAATAAAACATAAATAAGGATCAAATGCTTACAGGAAGAGATTCCGAAAAGATTGTGCACCATTTGGAGGATCTTTGAATCTCCATTGATAGACAAACAAATACACATCCCTGATATTCTGCTTGGCTGCTTTGAGAAATTGTTGGCTGCAAAGACAAAATATCAACACTGGAAATTATAAAGAAAAAACACAAAGGGAGAGAGACAAACATATTAAAGCACCTGTCGAAATATGTAGAGAGCGATTTGTCTATATTAATTCCCCAAATCTTTCATTTTATCTATGATTTGCAATGGTTGCTAAAAAAATATAAGCAAACTTCTCTGCTAAAAAATAAAGGTCTTATTTATTTTATTATTGGAATAATTAAAACTGATAAAAATGGTTCCAAGAACACAAACCTGCTCTCCCTGAAGTAAAAATGGTTCAGATTTTGTGCCTTAAGAAGACAAGTACCGACTTGCAACTTATCAATTTCCTATAGAAAAAACAAAATATCATGAGTTACAAATTTTGCATTACAAAATCGTCCTAAAGATTAATCCCAAACTTTTAATAGTCCTAAGCTGAGTCCCCAAAAATCTTAACGAATTTACAGTTTTTCCCCAAAATCTGTAAATGAACAACCATCCTTAAACAGAACTCTCCCCAAGCTAATTCACAGGTGTTTAGATCTACTAAGTCACAGCTGTCCCAAAAGCTCTACTAAGTCACACATCACCCTTTCAGTGGGAACTGGACTATTGTTTTGGTTATTAAGGAGATGATCCAACATTTTGGGAGGTTAAATTGAAACATACATAGAAAAAAATTGACCAAAAACAATTTAGAGACGAGAACTAATGAGGCATTGCCTTTTTGCTCCTATTTGCACCAAGAATCTCAATATAGTAACAATATTCAAATTG
Organism: Flueggea neowawraea; assembly: GCA_948243855.1. Lineage (NCBI taxonomy): Eukaryota > Viridiplantae > Streptophyta > Magnoliopsida > Malpighiales > Phyllanthaceae > Flueggea > Flueggea neowawraea. The sequence goes on along the minus strand of CAODLS013334308.1, from coordinate 9,501 downwards.
TCTCTAATTCTTTTAATATTAAAAAAATTGGGAGAAAGAGAATAACCTCTCGTTTTGTTTTCAATTTCTCATGAATATCAAGTTCAGCCTGCATCTGTTCAGCAAAGTATTTTTGATAAAAGTGTAATCAAATAGTAGCTGGCAATAAATCCCAGATGGCCTTGAGAGATTTTTCAATCTGCATTTACAGAGAACAGAAAACATAAACAAATAAATAAAACACAACAATAAGAATCAATTGAGGCAGTTGACAATGTTACGGTGCTGATGTCCTGGATTGTGGAAAATACTTCAAGAAGTCATTCATGTGAGAAAAGAAAAATGTCAGTGTTAAGAAACCAAAACTGGCTAATAAAAACTCACAAAATAGAAATGTAAAGATGCAAACCTGAAGAGGAAGAGAGCTGAGAGACTAGAGTCACTTAGATCTGTAGATGATTTGTCAAGTCTCCATCTGTAGATGTTTTGTCACCTTAGTCTTCATCTTGTTGCCAGTACATGAAGTCTAAAGTGAATCCCATGCTGCATTAGCAGCTTTCTTCAAATTCAAATTAATAATATGTAGAGAAAGCTGCTTGAAGTACTAAAAGAAATCAGACTCAAAGAGATGGAAAGTACGCCTTTGACACATGCAATAGCATAAATTAATTGTCGTTTGGCTGCTGAGAAAATGAAGAGAAAATGTAAATGAAAAGAGAGAGAGAGCATGTACAAAAATGCTCTTCATTCCACTCTTCAAATAATTATATTTTATTTTACTCCTCATCTTTACTTATCTCAAATTTTGTGCACACTTTAACAATAATTCATATCTCATTCTCAACCTAATTATTTTATTAATAAAATTTAATTACCAATAATGATACATCAACTGCCATTTGAATAAAATTTTCATTTTCAATTCTACTGGGAAACACTGACCTGGGAGCATCATCCCCAGCAAAAACAGCCTACAATTGAACAAAATTTTCATTTTCAATTCTAAACACTTCCTTAAAAGCTTAAATTCCAATTCAACATCAGCAAACATAATATAACTCCTAGCAGACCATGCAGATTCCCAATTAGAAAAATTATATTTATTGCTCCTCATTTGATTCATTCAAACTACCAAACTCCGTATTGATTACAGATCCAGTGAAATCCAAATGACTGCTATTAATGTTCTCTACAACTGAATCAACAGTATCTATATTTATTGCTCCTCATTTGCTAACCTATTCCGACACAAGTTTCTCTAGATCAAGTAACAAAATCACAATCAGATCAAACAGCCACCACAACACAATCGTAAAACCACAGATCCAGATGCAGATCCCTACTGAAATATGAACTGCAAAAACCCTAAAATTTCCACCTACTGAAATTGTCACTTTACCCAACTACTGAAATCATTGTTCAATGACAAAATTCACAGAACATTTGCATCTAACCTTTCAATTGAAGCTTCGTTCCTCCTTTCTAACGCAACCCACAACAAATCACTTGGCAAACGGGATTGAGAGGCAGCGACGGGATGGAGAGGTTCTTCTCCGTTTCAGACGCAACCCACCATAAAGAAATTGAACCGGTAGACACGCGATTGACAGGGAAGAACCGGGAGAGAGATAGAGAGAAAATGACAGGGACGAAGAGGGAGAGACGGGATTAAGAAGGAGAGACGAGAGAGAAGCAGAAACGCGGGAAGAGCCTGATGAAGAAGAGGAGGGAAAAAACGAAGCAATAAAATATTACATAGTTTTGATGTTTTTAATTCTGAATTTAGTTTCAGTGAACCCACCATTTTTTACTATAGAAATCAACAATATCCGAGAAATGGATGGCTTTGCACAGGAGTTTGGGGTTTTTTTGAGTGTTAATTCGGCTTCCTTTGGTTTTCATGATTCAAAACACACAGGGCAAAAATTAGTTTCACGGATTTCATGAAGCCTATTTAATTGAGTTACTCCAAATATCACTCTCTGTACAAATCCATGTTTATAATACAATGTTTTAGTATCTTAGTATATTATAGGGTTTATAATACCTAATATTTTCAGCAATTTTTTAATAAAATATAAAAAAAATCGTAATATCGCCCAGACTTACAATTAATAAATACTTAAATTTGGGGTAGCATTACAATGACAACAAACAAAAATTCGTTTATCGGTTACTAAAATGACAGGACAACAAAACGGCCTTTCCCTTCGAGACTTTTGACTTTTTTCTTCCAAGTACATGACAGAAAGTGAAACATAGCAAAACGCAATCTGTCAAACCATTTTCTCTTGATTTTCACATGCATGGCTTCTTCAACTCTCTTTTTACTGCTTTCTATAAACATCCCCAGAACCTTCCTTTTCCCGCTTTCACAATCAAGAACCCTACTTTTAACTATTTCATTTGCCTTTCTCTCCCTTCTCTTCTTCGCCACTTCACCAATCAATCTCTCCTCATCTTTAACCGTTTCTTCTCTGGCTTCTCCTCTCGCCCTTTTTTCCCCATCTTATGCACTGCTTTTTAAACAAACAAGGCATTGCAGCTAGCAAAAGTACAAGCAAATGAGCTGCATCGAAATTGAGAAAGAAAAAAAGAAGCTAAGCTGATATAATTAAACTATTTTTGTTTCAAATAGGAAGCCGAGTAGGTTGCCATTGAAAAACGTAGGGGGTGAGTTGTATAAATGCAAACTCTCCATTGGTTGGCCACGGATGCACTGTTTAGATTTCAGCGGTCGACATGTTGAACGACATGACAGGATGTCGTTTGGAGATGTCTAAGGTATAGATGACATTTGGGTTATTAGGGTCACAGCCTTCTATGTGTTGGCTCCCTTGAGTTATACGAGTAAGAAATCTTGCATCGGTCACAATGAACTCTTTTGGTGGATCAATAAAAAGCCACGGACACAGATTCTTGTCTCTTATATTAAAAGCATCAATGCCAGTGATCGTTCCATTCGGCACATCCATCCAAAATACAGTTCTTTGCATGACACGGCATGTTTTGATAACCACCTTAAGTTCTTAATTCTTGAAGAATATGGTAGCACTACTGTTTCGACCCATTCTAATGTGCTCGAATAGAGAACGTTGATGACGAATCTGTAGGTTGTTCCGGGTACGTATCGTCATTCATCCCAATCATTGCAAATTCACCATTTCTTTTTGATGCCAAACTAATATTGTTTTGTTCGAATATTCCATCTAAGGGATCCAAGGCAAATGAAGGAACTTTAGGAAGACATACGCATTCTCTGGTGACTGGATTGTACACCAAATATTTCCATATCAAGTTGTGCCTGCAAAGTAACAAAACGTTGGAGGAAGATTCGACTAATTATATCATAGGACCAAGGGACAACCCCACACTAAAATTACAGAGAGCCGAAGATTCAAAGTCGGAGTCGGAGTAGATGCGGAAGGACGCATCAGCAACGCTGTAGTAAACACTCAACAATGAAGAACGGTTTTTGTTTTGCGAAAAACGATCGGCGAAGTAAGGTTGAGAGATAACTGAACACCAATGCATGCAGACAAGTTTAGAGCGGTGAGCCGTGATTATGAAGTATTTCTACGAGTAGAAAATCAGGGGGATCGTTAAAGCTTGTCATGGCTTGGAGTTTTGGTTTTTTAATTGCTGCAAAGTTATGTATAGTGAAACGTAGTCTAATCCTTGAGTATGCAGGAATCTGAATCTCTAACCTATTTGTATTAGGAATGTCAAACCTTCTCCGTGAGTATTTGCCACGGTATCTAATTCCAGTAGAAAATAACCGTATATAAATACAAACTCCTCTTGTATGTGTGTTGGAGATACAAAGTTGCAACTGCAAAAAGAGTTTGTTTGGTCCAACTTTCTGAGAAGTAATTTTTTGAAAAGTTATTATTTGAGAAGTTATTTCTAGAAAGTGTATATAAATTATATTTGGTTGAAAAAATAACTTTTAATAAATTTAATATTTTGTGTTTGGTTGGCATTTATATTTTTCGAAAAGTTATACTACAAATGTCTATAATACCGTTATTATCAAACATTATAACAATAATAAAAAAATATTATATCAAATAATATTTTATTATTATTAAATTTAAATTAATAATATAAGAAAAATTAAATAAAAAATATTTATTTTTATTATATAAAATATCTCTCAATATAATTAATAGTTTATATAATTTTATAATATTTTTTTTAATTTAACAAAAAATGTTTATTTAATTAAATAAAAATATATATAATATATTTTGAAAATATTTAAAGTATAAAAAATTGTAAATTTTATAAAAATTGATATGTATAAAATAATAAAAAATTTATCATATGATTTATAAATTCTAGAAATAAATATAAATATGTAAGTAAATAATATTTTTAGAATATATTCGTAAATATATCACGATGACACTAAAGAAATTGGACTTCATGAGGAGGTCAGGAAATTATTTTCTGAGATTGACTTTCCATTAAGTTCAATTTTCTTTGTTCAACCAAGAAAAAAAAGTTCAACTTCCCAAAAAATTTAAACTTTCCCCACTTTTTTATACCCAACCAAATAAACCCTTAATCTTAAGGACAAATTTATAATTTATTCTCCATTCATTATCTAAATATGATTTACGCACATTCGTCCTGTTAAACAGTGCAAACAATCGAGCTCCTAGACTGCATGAATCATTAAAAGACAATAGATTCATGCATCTGATGCTGCCATAATGTTATACTGCATGAATCGAGCTTCTAGACTATATGAAACTATTTTTTCAGTGGACTGATATATTTTCTTGCTCAGCCAAAACTCTGGCTCCGCCACATTTCGGATTATATTAACAGTATTAGAAGTGTACCTAATGTTTGGCCAGCATTTGGTTTGGTGGAAATTTTCCCATTTCACCTAAGACGTATTTTGAAATCATTTTTTTTTGTTAATTAGTATACTTTTTAGAGAAAATCTTTAGCTTAACATAATAATAATTGATTAATTGACTTAAATTAATAGAGCGAATAAAATTTAACTCAGTTTCAGAGATAAATATTGATACTTATATATTAATTTTCTGCGTACAATATATAAGTATAAGAGAATAGTAAAACAAGACTAGGAGTAAAATAAAATGAGAAGAAAACATATATTGACATTGTATTCATTGAAGTACTTAAATTGCATTATCTTCTGGATTTTCCCACTAAACAATTCAAGAAAATAAAGCTAAAATTACGGACAGTTCCCGCCAAACCTATCTCATCCTACAACATGAGATCACTAACCGAACAATAAAACCCTACCCATAAATCGTAGCTAAGCCTAAGGAACAAACTCCAAATCTGAATCTCTAATTCAGCTTCTAGAATCAAGAATCCCCAAAAAAGAATGAAGAAGCAGGAACCGGCAGAATGTTACTCTATCAACTGACGATTCCCAAAATCAACTTGCACTTTTCTCTCGTTATGAGATTAATTAACAGATGCTTCAACTCATGCTCGTGTTTTCAAGCATTGCGCGTGACTTTTTGCTGTACAAATTAATGGGTATATTTAATATTTATTATTATCAATGCTTATAGCAAGGCCAATGAGTTTTATTTATTTATAACAATTAAGCACATTAAACTAATTTAATAAACATATATCATGATCTTCAATAATCAAATACACATGTGCTAATCTATATACATAGATGGAATGAAAAATTAGATTTGTTATTAATATCATGGAGTGTTCATTAACTTTACTAGTGAAAAAAGAAAAGATCGATTAGGCGTTTATTGCTCTTACATTGATTAATTAATAGATGCTTCATGCTTGTGTTTGCCAGCCATTATAATGAACATGCTAAACTTTATGCTAGTTAGCATGGCATTAGAAGGAGAGGTAATACATGGATGATAACGCTCAGTAAAGATATGCTACTACTGGTTACCCCTGTGCCAATTCCCATGTGAATATTCGTTGCTCAACTTTATTAATTAAAAAAAAATCTGCATTTCTTTTGGTTTAAACCTGACAGAGGGGCATGTCAGGTTAATTCTCTCTCGATTTTCTTGAATGTATTATTTTTTTAATTATTATAAGTCAACGATGAAAGAAATAGGATTAGTTAGAGTGTTAAAAAAATTCAAATAATCGTGTCATAATTTTGCATTTCATTCCAATGATAACATATTATATAATCAAGGAACCGTTAGGATTATCCTATAATTAAGCTGGTAATTAGGATAAAACTTAACCTCAATTTACAAGACACTTCCTCTGTCACATCATTAGCAACAGAGCGAGGCAATGATTTATCCGAATATATTCCCTTATTTAATATTCTTTATTAAATAAAAGCCAAACAAAAAACACAAACACACACGTAATCTAAAGAAAACAAAATATAAAAAAAATCATGTTTTAACCACAATTCTCGAAATTTATTTCAAAAGCAAAAGAAACAGAATATAAAGCGGAAACGAAGTGGCCTCTTGTCACGTTACAACTCAATCAATACAAATTCTAAATTCCGTTAATTTTTTGGTGATCCGTGAAAAGCAGCCAACCAACTTTCCGTCCCTCCAACCATCGAATGGCTCAGAACGATGGAAAATCAATCCCGCTTTTTACCTCTCTCGAACCCGCTTATGGCGAAGGATCTCAACTCGAAGAAGCCCAGCTTCGGTTCGACGCATTGAAATCCAAATTCATCGAAGTTTTTGGCCACCCTCCTGAAGTCTACGCCCGATCTCTCGGTAAAATATGGCTCTCACTAATAACTAAAATTGAGTTTAGTTGAATTGAATGTGAAATCATTGTGACAGTGACTTGTAGGAAGAGCGAACTTGATTGGAGAACACATAGACTATGAGGGTTACTCGGTCTTGCCCATGGCTATACTCCAGGACACAATCGTCGCTATCCGTAAACGCGACGCCGAAGAGGCTGAGAAGCGGATAAGAATTGCGAACGTTAATGACAGTAAGTACACATTGTGTACATATCAAGCTAAGCCTGATCAGGAAATTGACTTGAAAAACCATAGATGGGGCCATTATTTCATCTGTGGGTTAGTACCGAATTTTAGTTTTTTTTTTGGATTATTTTTCAGTAATTTTGGTTATTTTTGAATTTTATATTTAGGAAAAATATTATTATGTCTGCAGATACAAAGGGTTTTATGAATATGCTAAGTCCAGAGGAGTGGATGTTGGTGAGCCGGTGGGTCTTGACATTGTTGTTGATGGAACTGTGCCAACAGGTGATATGATTTTCAATTACTCTTTGAACTTTTTGAATAATAATTACTGGAAAGTGAATGTTAATTATTTACTTTTTTATTTGGTTGATGTAGGTTCTGGTCTATCAAGCACTGCGGCATTTGTTTGTTCCTCTACAATTGCTATTATGGCTGCTTTCGGTATGAAGTTTCAGAAGGTATAAAGCTTTTAGACCTCGGTGACCTTTATTTGTTATGATCAGGAGTGACATTTGGTTGATAGCTTGATACTGGTATAATTATATTTTTTTGTTTAAGATTACTAGAGCTGATAATTTACGCTGATTATGTACTGATTTTAGTTATTTCTATTTAAATGACATGTAATTGACCAAAACTTATTTTTCACTTGATCAGGAAGAAGTCGCGCAACTGACATGTGAGTGTGAAAGGCATATTGGAACACAGTCTGGAGGAATGGACCAGGTTACATCAGTCATCAAATGGCCCTTTTCTTTCTCACTATTTGATTCTAATGTGACATCAACCGAAAAAATATTTTCCTTCTTGTTGTAATAATTTTCTGGAAAGTACCTTTGCGATAGGTCTCTGTGGTTTGTGAAATGCCGTTCTTCATTATGCTTTTGATGCCCTATATTTGTTAGGAAATCCTTTTTTTTGTTGGCTTTGTAGGCAATATCTATCATAGCAAAACCAGGATTTGCAGAGCTTATCGATTTTAATCCAATTCGTGCAACGGATGTCCAACTTCCTGATGGTGGGACTTTTGTTATAGCGCATTCATTGGCAGAGTCTCAGAAAGCAGTTACTGCTGCTGCCAATTACAATAACAGAGTTGTTGAGTGTCGATTAGCAGCTGTAAGTATATTTTTTTCCTTAAAGAAATATATTTCTACATATTTTTTTTCTATTTGATGAAACATCCTCATTTTGCTAGCACTAAATTCATGTTAAAAAATAATCTTTTTTTAGATTATACTTCGGATAAAGCTGGGAATGAAACCAAATGAAGCTATTTCAAAAGTCAAAACTCTTTCTGATGTTGAAGGGTTGTGTGTATCATTTGCTGGCAGCCATGGTTCTTCTGACCCTGGGGTTGCTGTTAAGGTACATATTACTCTATGTTTTTGTTGTTAAGTACTAATTTTAGCATGATTATGCCATGATATAATGATGTTAGATGGTCTTTCATGACTATGCTTTGATACTTTTGCATTATATTATTATTTTTGTTCATAATCGTCACTGTTCCTTGTTCGCTGTAGGAACTTTTGAAAGAGGAGCCATATACTGCTGAAGATATTGAGCAAATTACAGAAGAAAGTCTGTCATCTATCTTCAGCAGTTCTCCCTCTTCTTTAGATGTGCTTAAAGCTGCCAAGCATTTTAAGTTACATTAGGTATTTCTCTTCTTCTTGTTGTAGTTTCCTTACATTTTTGGTCCATTTACTTTATCAGATTGTGGTTCCCCTTTTTTGTAAATATGGACCATCTCTAATTTAATTTCATTTTCATCCTCTTTTACAGAGGGCCGCTCATGTCTACTCTGAAGCCAAGCGAGTATATGCTTTCAAGGAAACTGTATCATCAAACTTGAGGTGTGCTCAAATTGACTGTGAATTATCCATATTTATTTTTGTGGAATTCTTACTCTTTTTCTTTAGTGTGTCTTTCATGTTTGGTTACTGTTATTAGGATATGCTCTATAACTTTTACATACTGGTTTAAGAAAACACTTTAGTTCAAAAACCTGTGGTATAACCCCCGAAGGATTATTTTGTAGTGATGATGACAAGCTAAAGAAGCTGGGTGACCTCATGAATGACAGTCACTACAGCTGTAGTGTTTTGTATGAGTGCAGGTATGTATGTCAATGTTATATATTTAGAATTTGTTGGCAAATGATTTTCTGTGCCACTATGCAAGGGGCTAATTGCTTCTACTCTTCTCAAATGTGTGTGCATTTTGCTGCCCGGAGTTGGAAGAACTTGTAAAGATTTTCCGGGATCAGGAGCTTTAGGGGCAAGGCTAACAGGAGCAGGGTGGGGCGGTTGTGCATTTGCTCTAGTGAAAGAGGCCATTGTCCCACAGTTCATCCTTAATTTGAAGGTAATATAAACAATTGTGTTCCATTTGCAACAAGCAAAGGTATTAACTGTGGATATTGATGTCCTTTTTATTATTACCAGGAGAAGTTTTTCCAGTCAAGGATAGACAAAGGAGTGATCAGTAAGAACGACCTTGGGCTCTATGTTTTTGCTTCGAAGCCATCCGGAGGAGCTGCCATTTTCAAGTTTTGATAGCTA